>PVIH01006162.1:0-78882 GCA_004025045.1 Sigmodon hispidus | reverse complement strand
TATTTCTACTTTCTACAATGTGTATTTAAAATAGCATAAAAGCAGTGATATTCATTAATGTTATTTTGTTACATACTTTGATATCTGTAGATCATCATCTTCCTCAACTTTACCTCATCCTTCTGCCTTTCTTAGCTATGTTCTAATCCTTTCATAACCAGTGGTAATCTTTACCAAAACACACACACACACACACACACACACACACACACACACACACACAAACACACAAACACAAACACAAACACACATACACTAATAGATACTCACATACAAACATTCATGCAATCTGTACATTTTAAAGAATATTAACTATTTATCTTTATGATTCTACATCATTTACTGTAACTGTTTTTAGATCCATCCAATTTTCTCCAAAAGTTCATGATTTTATTATTGCTCCTTGTTTTATAGCTGGCTAAATTTCTGTTCCCAACATACCAAAATTATGCTATCCATTCTCTGTTAACAAACATCCAGATAGTTTTAAATATTTTACTTTGTGAATAAAGCAGCAATTGAAACAAATATTTCAAAATTTTCCCTGTTAGAATATATTGCCCATTCTTTAGATTTTTTTTAATATAGAGGTTTTGGTAGGGAAAACACACTTCACAAAACTATTTGTACATATACAAGGAATCTCAAGAGAGATTTCTACATTTCTCTGTTAAAACATTGTCTTTAAAATACTTCTCTATTTCTGATTTTTCATTTAAGCCAGCTTTCAATTTACAATATAATTATTTGGTTTATGTCTATCTCTGTTTAATTATATCCTATAGATAATTAGCAGAGCTTTAATATTTTATAAATTGACCAGAGTGAGGCAGAATCAGAGCTGATTATTGATATCTTTATCTCATCTAGTAATTTTCATAAGCTTATATCAACTGTCCATAGTACATATTAACCTATATTTTTGTTGCCTTAGATTGTGTTCTATTGATGAAGAGTATTTTAAAGCCAGAAGTTAGTCATAGACTTACTGGCCAGTTCACTGAAAGATTTTAATCCTCGTATAGACAGATTAGGAGAGAAAACACATAAAGAAAGGGAGGGAAAGCAAGCAACTTCAAAAACTATACTCTTCACATTCAGATTCAAAGATAACAATCATTTCTTTATCTTATTTAATTCTTTAAGGAAAAATAATTTTGAAAAAGGAGACATGCTGTGGTATAAAGGTAGCTCAAGGTCTAAGAGGGCTCTTCTTACATTTTTTTAAAAATTTTATTTATTTATTTACTTTTATTATTAATAAAGTCATATTTTTTATACATGTGTATCTTTGTTCAAGTGCCATTTCCCCTCCCACTCCTTCCAGTCACCTAAGAGGGCTTTTTAATGTGGAAGAATTAGCTTCTATATAAAATGTCAAGTATGTTCTTATATACTCACAACACCAGAATCAAGGTAAGAAGAGACAGGAATATCATTGGGAGATGCTGACCAAAATCCTAACTCCAGGTTCAGTGAGATCTCTCAAATTAATATGAAGGAAAACAAAACAGCACAGCTCCAGATATATTCTGACTTCCACCAATATATGCACCAGCGTTCATATCCCACACATATCTATCTATGCAAACACCCCACTAAAACACACATATATCACATTCACACTTAGTATATAATCATAGAAGCAATATATATTATGTATATATAATTATTATATGTAGTGCAATTAGTAATTATTTTGTAGTGATGCTTCATATTTAGTAAATTTTTCTCTTTTGTCACTATGTAGAATGTTTAAATATAGTGTAATAATGATAAAGGCTATATCAGATTAAGACACGCAAGATTAGAATTCCAGATATCTAAATTCTGATCAATTGTATATTTTCATTCTGTAGTTTAGAAAGATAAAATCTGTGACACATTATTGTTAGGCTGACATAAACATTGTATTTAGAAAATAGTAATTAATAATTTAAAAACCTATAATTTATACTCAATGTCAACTTACTGTCCTTAATATGGAACAAAATAATTGTCTAGCTCTCAATAGTCTTATCATATAGTGTAGACAATTTGATATTTCCTAGACTTTGTGTGTAAAAGTAATATTTCTTCAATGTCTATTTATTCATTTTTCTACTCAGTGGTACATATTTCATTGCCTTGGTCTATCATCTCTGATTTATTTCTCAGTAAAGTGCAGTACTTTCTGTACAAAATTAAGGAAACAACTAAAATAAGTAAGTGCTTAGTGTTTCCATCATTTTCTCAATTTGGGCTGGAATCATTTGTATCACCATTATACAACCTAATATGTACTTTATAAGCAAATATACATCCTAGCCCATTTGAGTAAATAATTAAAATTGTAGGCATTACATCTTTAAAACACTGTAATTTTTCCCCTTTCCATAAAAAATCACAGTGAAAAACTTTTCATTTTTTTTAAATTTAGAAGTTCCCTACAATAAAGTGACTTTTGTAAAACAACAATATTAACAACAACAAATCCAGGATATTTGAAATGATTCCATTCACAGAAATTATTTAGTCTAGTAACTTCTTTGATTCTTCAGTCTTTAAACAATTTACTAATGATAGGGCAGAATGTTTAGGAAATTAGAGAGTCAGTTTATCTGAAAAATACTGATTGGTAATAGCAGTAAGAGAGAAAAGAATAAGTTTTCATTAATTCTTTATTTTAGTATCAGCCTTTGTACAAACACACACATACACACACACACAAGGATATGTGCATGTTTAAGCATGGTGTGTTGTGATTAAGTGGTACTTTGTTTTTCCTATACCTAGATGAAGAAAAACAAATGTGTTAGGTTTTGTCTCATTTGAGTTTCTAGTTCCAAATCCTTTGATGTGATTATATAATACTAAGCAACCACAGAAATTAGAAAAGTATAAAAAAATGAGCATTGAAAGTGGAATAGCATTTTACAAGTAATACAAAGTGGGAAACAGAATAATGTGAAAGAGTGTCCAAATTGAAATGAAAGGGTTGTACAGCACAAAGAAGAGAAGAAGGGTGCAAAACATTAATATTAGTGATATTGTTCAGTAAATTCACAAAAACCAAATTATTTAATATTTACTTATATATTTATATATATTTATATATACTATATGTAAGTGAAAATATGTACACACATATAATATATTAAATATATATTAAGCCATTTGGGCAGACATGTGGCACCCTATAAGAATGATGAACTAACAAAATTCAGATACCAGGTATAGGAGACCAGCTGCTGGTGGTGGTGACCAGTTCCAGCAGGTCAGAGAAACTGGAAAGGAGATGTGGAGTTGATGATTATCAAGCACACAACAGACTTACGTGAGTGACCAAAATTGATTCTGTCCTCTTCTCTTCCCCTCTCCTTCCGTTCTCTCCCCCTCCCCTCCTCTTTCCTCTCCTTCCCTTCCCTCCCCTTCCCTCCCCTTCCTTCCTCTTCTGTCTTTATTTTTCACCTAATCCTTTTATGATACCTAAGACAAAATTTTGTAAGCAAGAACAAAATTACCACACAATAACAATTTACATATATTCCACGAAACAAACTAAAATCTTTACAAAGGAAGAAATCACATTATGATCACAAGTTATATGTTTTATCTAGAAGCCCTCATGTAGTAAGATATTTTCCTTTGTATGAGTTTTTTCACCACTACCTCTCATCACAGGCAATGACAAGTGTGTAAGCAAGCTAAGTACATGCTGCTCATTTTCTATGAGCACAGAGCTGTTTAAGGTTTCAGTGTAGCAAATGTTATTTTTATTATTTCTATCAAATATTAAACAAGTGGTTTAGCTACCCATTTATATTTTTTCTTTTTTTTTACACATTAATCTTTTTTTCACAACATTGTATTTTCAGGATACACACTGAAACCTGTGACTAATTCTGTAAGCTACATGACCAAGGTACTAACCTTTAACCTTGGGTTTAGAAAAAAAAATTGTTTTCTCTTATTATCAACTTATTCTTTGCACAAGCAGAATTCATGGGTCTATGATGCATGAAACGTCCTTGTTTTTATTTTCCAATTCTTGGCAAATCATACATTTCTAAGTGGCATTGTGCTATAAAAATCATCTTCATTAGAATATGCAAGTAAATTGACCAGTGCGGGGTGGAATTTTTCCATGAAACAATCACACTCTACAGTGGGATTCTTTCACAGAGTAATAAAACCAAAACAAATACAGTAAGAGAACTATAGCAGCAATTGGGAAAACATGGAATAACCAAGGTGCATTTTTGAGACACCTCTGGCTTTTGCCTTTCCAGGGTACACTCATCGTAGTTTTGCTATCCAGTCAGTTGTAATTTTAAGCTCCATTACTGACTGCAGCTCCTCTGATATGGCCACCACCAGTTAGGGTAGTCCATTTGACTCCCAGAATAATGTATTATGGATTATCCATTTATGTAAATTATTGATGTACATAGATAGTGGTTGCTTTTTGTGGGGTAAGAGTGAACCACTATTGCAGATAACACACTTAGATGACAAAGATGTCAGGTAGGATTTCATTTGAGGAAACCTCCTTTGTTCCAGAAAACAGTATGAAAGCTGACAAGGGAAGGAAATAATCAGGGACATCTGACACCCTCCTCTGCCTTCTCCTGGAAACTTCCCTCACTTGCACACATAGCCAGGCAGGAACACACATAGTGTAAATACAAATAAAAATTAAAACCTTTAAAGGGGACATTACAGTCCTATCCTTAGAATGTTTTAAAAAATAGTAACACCCTGTTAGATTTCTATGAAAATAACTCTTTGTGAAAACATATTTAGACATAAAAATACAATCATTAAAATTTAAAATTTAGCATGTAAGTAGCAAAACAAAGCAAAAGAAAATCAGAAGCTTAAGAAAGAAATCAAATTTTTGATGTAGTTAATTTAGAAGTGCAGTAGACTGAAGAAATAAACAAGAAGAAAATGTACCAAAAGAAAAGCTGAAGAACTTGAAAAATAGAATCTGCCTTCTTTTTCATAGAGATTTATTGAATAAAGTTTCTTTTTATTAAAAAAAAAAAGAACTACACCTGGCTGCAACACATATGAACCACTGTAAAACCAGCATGAAAAGAAATGCAGAAAGGTGTAGTAAGTGGCATTCTCATGGTCCTGGTAACTACTACATGTCTAATCAGATCTAAGGCCCAATTAGAAGAGGGAGCCATTCCTGGAACTAGAAACTTAGCTATGTTTCCAGGGCTAGTGACATTATGGACGTTACTCACACAAGAATCTATTACCTTCTTTTTGCTAGAACAGTATAATTGCTTACTGCATTTCAACATTGTATCCTTATATATGCAGGTAAGTGTAGTAAAAACCATTATCAAAGCAGGTCTCAACAGCAAGTGGAGACCATCACAGAAAGCAAGAACTAAAAACAAGCAGAGATCAATAAATCATAGGAAACCAATCTCCAATGGATATATCTTTATCACAGCTCCTGCATATTAGAAATGAATGTATAAAACAAAAGAAAAACAAAATCAACAACAAGAAATGGAACAATGGCAATGGACATGTAAATGTGGAAGGGTTGAAATTTCATGGGAACTGTGAGTTGCTTATACCTGCTGGGTGAAGAATTAGTCTCTCCCAGAAATGAGCTCCCTTAAATCTTTTCATTACAGAGTGTTCAACCTTGAAATCATTCATCAAAAATACATGTATAGGTTTATAAAAATACATATCTGTGCATGCATACCAAGTCCAAAAGTAAAAATAATAATCAAATAAAATTAGGCTATCTACTAGAAAGGTTAGGGACACAACGAGATTTGAGGAAAGATATTGAGAAAAACCTGAATGGAAGAGAAATAAAGCTATTTCAAATAGAAACACATTTAAAACAACATAAAAAATAGAAAGGGGGCTGGAGAGATGGCTCAGTGATTAAGAGCACCATCTGCTCTTCCAGAGGACCCGGGTTCGATTCCCAGCACCCACATGGCTGCTAACAACTGTCTGTAGTTCCAGTTACAGGCAAACACCAAGGCAAATAAATAAATAAATAATAATAACAAAAAGAATAGAAAATACATGCTGAAATTTTTCAAGTCTTCTTTTCTTGTTATTACTTTATTACACAGTGAATACCAAATAAATAAATAAATAAGTGAATAAATAAGTAAATAACAAGAACTTTCAGTTGGAGAGATAGAAATCATTTTTTATGTGTTTTTCTAAGTTTAGAGTAATAACATTTTTATTATTTTTATGAATAAAGTCATACTTTTTATCCATGTATCTCCTTGTTCAAACTCTCTTCCCCCTCTCACCTCCTCCAGTCACTCTCTCTTCTCCACATCACTTTAGCTCCTCCCCTACAAGGCCGGGGGGGGGGGGGGAGGTCCCAAGGTCCCAATATTGCTCAGTTCAGCATCCACTCCAACAGATCTGCTTTCCTCACCCCAACATCAAGACTGTGTCAGGTGTTCCTCTGGAGGGAATGTGCTTCAAGATGCCAGTCCAAGGTGTTTCAGATCTCAAGCTGTTCAGTGGTTGTGGTTTGCAGTTTGGATATGCTTTGCTTTTTCCTTTTTTGTTTAAAGTCCACTACTGAGTACATCCCCTGTTTATCTTTCTGGGTTTGTGATACCTCACTCAGGAGGATATTCTCCAAATCCATCCATTTGCCTGCAAATTATAAGATTTCATTTTTTCTTACTGCTGAGTGGTACTACATTGTGTAGATGTACCACGGGGGACTAGTAAGAAGGTAATATTCTACTTGGCCCAAGAGAACTTTGGAAATAGGAAACAAATCACTTCCATATTTAGTGATGACAGTAAACCTACTATAGTAAATTGGTGAATTGCACTACTTAAAGCTCATTTCTTTTCTTCATTCTCTTAAAGCATTTCTCATTGAGTTAATATCATTTGCTCTCTCTTAAAAAATGGTTAGGCCTGTTGCAGAAGAAGAAGATAACAGAAGGAGAATGAGCAAATAAAAGTCAGAACTTAGTTGTGCTGACTTGCCTTAAAAATCGAGAGTTGAGTCAAACCCGTGTCCATAATGAGACTCATATTTGGTACTTATAAAGTGTAAGATAAGTATGTCAATAACTTTTTCAAAAGATCACTTCCTAAAGATGTTATTGATTGATTCGCAACTGTAAATTTTTCCGTGTATGTGTCTGTCAGAGTATATGCATACCTCTTGTACAGTTGTGCCCACAAAGAAGCTAGAAAGAGTATTAAATCTCCTGGGCCAGGAAGTTCAAACATCACAAGAACATTTGTGATATATAAGACAGAGAGATATAGAGAGATTCAAACTCTGGGCTTCATGAATGAATAGCAAAGACTTTTTATAGCTAAGCTATTTGTCTGGCCTTAATTTCATTTTTAAGATAATAAAATATCCAAGTTCACATAAATCCTAAGAGTAAAAGCTTCAATAGAAAATATTGTAAGTCTAAGCACACATAGCATGGCAAGGGCCATGGGATGAGACTGGAGGGAAGGATTCACCTCAGTTGACAGGCTAAGACTGAGGACATACAGGAGATTCTTTGGGTGAGTATGGCATACAATTAAAAACTGAATTAATAGAAAAAGGTGCTGTCTAGAAAACAAAATAATTATATTTTGCATCTAGGCCTGTCTGTCTAAAACTCACCTGATAAAATCAGGTAATTAGCTGTCAACAGACACCAGAAATGTCATTTCCTGTTTGAATCATTTTTCTCTTCTTTTTTTAATGTAAATGTATATTTAGTCTCAAACATATAAATACACTGTGTTTGGTTGTATTTCCAATATTAAAATACGTTTTTAATTTCATTTTGTTAAATTGACACTTTTCATTTATTTTACATTCAGACCAGTTTTCCCTCTCTCCTTTCTTCCTGTTCCCTCCTTCAGACTTTTGTCTACACTCCTTTTCATACACTCTTACTCCATTTCTTTATTCAGAAAGGGGCAGGCTTCTTATTGACTTGAACAAAGCATGGCACATCAAGTTAAAGTAGGACTGATCTCTTCCCTCTACATCTAGGCTGAACAAGGTAATTCAACCTGGGGAAAAAGCCAGCTAAACATTAGGGGCAGGTCCTGTTCTCACTGCTAGGCACCTGACAAACAGAGCAAGCTACACAACAGCCATACATTTGCAGAGGGCCTAGGTAAACCTTGTGCAGACTCCCTAATTTTTGAGTTATTTTCATGATAGGGATCCCAGAGAGACAGCTGACTTGTGAGAGCACATGGACTCAAGCCATTTTATATATTTGTGCCATGGTAGTTATAGGAAAACTACTTACAGCCTGCTTATTTCATTTTATAAATATTTAAAAATCCAGTTGAACACATATGGCACATAGTTTTTTCTTGGGCAGAAGAAGATACAAGATAAATGAAACATTCTTTACCATTAAGGCATCTCTTAACTTTTCTCCTCAAGAAGACCAAAAGTACTCTGAAGATCCATTTAGATACTTTCTCAGTTAAGACTGTCTGACTTACAATGTCTTGACATATTTGCCTTCATCTTGGCTTGTTGTTTCTGGTATTTTAATCAGTGGTCTTTGTTCACTGGGAAATTCACCATTCTGGGAGTGTTCATATTTATTCTTCCCAATATTCTCTTTGAAAGTTCTCTGTGTAGATCTTACTGGCCTCCTAACATGATTCACATTTATTATTAATTGGTTCACTATGTGGAAGATATATTATCTTATATTTTCAAGATTCTTATGAATGAATATACTATAGAATTGCCTAAAAAAGGAATGTGACATATTAATCAACATATAAATTAAGAGAGGAGAAAATCTGTTATCTTTCATGCAGATCATATAAATACTCAAAATAAAGATTGTTTTTGAAACATACAAGGCCGCAATATATTAAATGAGGAAGTGTATTGAGAGAAGGTAGAGATGGAGAAAGAAGAGGAAAAACTTTATAAAGAGTATAAGAACCAATACATTCATTCTCTTATTTTTTTCCAAACTACGTTTATAGAAAGCAGGCTTACACATAAGTATGCCTCCAGAAAGCCCAGTTTTCAATATAGGATTAGAAAGTTAAATTTTTCACAACTGGTTACATGCATTCTCATAAGCAGTAATCTTATATATGTTATTGAATGATTTAATTAATTTTTCAGCTGCCTCTGAAGCCTACATAAAGTATCTCACTGATGTTTTATATAGGACTGGTAATTTCATCAGTACAGCTAGGCAACATTCTTTTACCTTTTGTTTATTAAAAACTAAATAGCTCAAAAAATCTAAGAAGGGTAAAAGAAATTAAATAAAAGAATCAGATGCATGGTTGAGTAGCAAGTTGACATACTCCAATTATTTTCAAAACAGGTTTTGGGATTTAAATAAAGATATGATAGGATTAAAAAACACTTTGAAGTTAAGCAAATGATGAGTAGGACTCAGGTTGTAAATCTGCTTAATGTTAATTTAATATCGATTAAATTATCTATTTTCAACTTTTAAAAATATTTCTAAATGGTTTATACTAATTTACACTCAGTAATTCTAAAATAAGATAAATTTCACTACTTCCTTATCTTAATTTTTTACATATGTAGGATATTTTTAGCATTTAAAAAAATCTTATATTTCTTTCCATTCATGTTTTTAATGGGCATGCAAGTATTTCTTGTGTGTTTAGAATACTATTTAAAGGCTTTTATATTTCTGTTTGCAAATATTGTCTAATATTTCATAGGCTGTGTTTTTATTAGTTATTTGCCCTGTGGAAGATGAAATTTCTAGCCTAGACTAGACTATGTGCTTATTTTTTGTTTGCATGTGTGTGTGTGTGTTGTTTTTTTTGTTTTTGTTTTTTTTGCTTTTCTCCTTTAAGTATTTTTGACATGAACTAAAATATTTATCTATCAAATAATGTGATTTCCTACATTTTTGTAGAAATTTTAAATTTTAGTTTTCCACTTAAATATATACATCTTCTTTTGATTGTTTTGTATATGGCATAGGGAATTAATTATAATTTGTTACATATGAATGATTGTAATTTTCTTTTGCATATTCTTTAGAGTTTTATAAAATATTAGAGAGCTCTATGTACTTCGACATATAACTAGCTTCTCGATTTTATCACATCTGCTTATATGTCTAGGCTTACAATAATACTGTATTGTTAAATTTCTGAAGAGTTTAAATATAAATTTAAGCTAGAAAATATGCCTATCTAGATTTTTATTTTGTAGTTCCATAGACAAATTGAGATTACTTTCCAATTTCCATGAAAAACTCTTGTGAAAATTTTAAGGGATTGCACTCAGTCTATTTTTCAGTAATAATGGATGATTTAGAAATTTTATTTTTTTTAAAAAATAAATACATTACATTATTGAATGTGTGTAAGGGATATATGTGTGCCTGTTTGTGGACATCAGAGGACAGCCTGTGGAAGTAGATCTTCTCCTCCTCCCATATCTGTCCTGGGGCTGGAATGAGTGGTGTCACACCAGCTAACACATGTCTCTACCTGTCAAGCAATTATTTTAGTTCTGATCACCTTTTCATGCCTCTTTAAATGCTTTTAGTTAGCATTTATTTTCCAATTATAAACTTTTCAATTGTAGTTCTAGGTATTTCTCTTTTTTTGAGGATTTTATAGGTGAGTTTACCGACTTTAAAATTTAGATAGTCATTGCTGATGTATTGTAACAATATTTGTAGGGTTGGCTTCAAATTATGAAACCAATTTTTTTTAGATGTCACAATTCTTGACTTGATTTCTTAAAGATTTTCTTAAAGATAAAACAATATATTCTGTAGAGATAATTTCAAAACAATTTCAAAACAAAGATTAAGACCAGTATGCTTAACTGGTAAATTCTACCAAGTATGTAAATAATTTATACCAATGCTTCTCAATTTCTTTCCATAAATTAAGGAGTAGAAAGAATTTTCAAACATGTGATATCAGACCACTTTGTTACTAACCCAAAGATAGCAAATAAAAAACAAGGAAATAAAAGTCAAGCATAAATCTTTTTAAATGTAATTCAACATCTTAAAAGAACAGCACAAGCTATATTCAGAAGCATGTTGAATACATTCTATGCTATGATCACATATCCTGTGTGTATGCAGATAAAATAAAAAGTTTCGTATATGTTCATTAATATTTGTGGCACATCATAGGCTTAGAATAAATAATATAAAATGTCAATTCAATAAAAGCAGAAATTCTAACTAATCACATATGATACTCATTTTATATACATAAGTAATGTTTAATGTTAATTATAATACCATGGTACTATTATAACATTTTAATAAAACAATTACATTTCTTAAAACAATACTTGATTTACATGGTATATATGACAGCTATCAAAAGAAAAATACTTTTCTACAAAACATTTAAAATATTTTATTCATGACATACACATATTGAATCCTCTGAAATTTGTTATACAAAGTTTTAAAAACATACATCTCCTATAAAAATCAATATTTTTTAATTTTTAATAGTTTTTATTATGAATAAAGTCATATTTTTATCCATGTATTCCCTTATTCAAGCTCCCCTCTCCCTCCTGGCCCTCCCCATCACTCACTCTTCTCCCCATCTTTTTATCTCCTCTCCAGCAAAGGCAGGAGGTCCTAAGTTCCCAAGGTGGCTCATTTCAGCATCCACTTGAGGCAGATCGGCTTTCATCTCCCCAACATCAAGACTGGATCAGGTGTTCCTCTGGAGGGAATGGGCTCCAAGGTGCCAGTCCAAGGTTTTCAGATCCCAAGCTGTTCAGTGGTTGTTGTTTACAGCTTGTACATGATGAGATTTTTGTTTAAAGTCCACTAATGAGTGAGTACATCCCCTGCTTATATTTCTGGGTTTGTGATACCTCATTCAGGAGGATATTCTCCAAATCCGTCCATTTGCCTGCAAATTTTAGCATGTCATTTTTTCTTACTGCTGAGTAGTACTCAATTGTGTAGATGTACCACAGTTTGTTAATCTATTCTTCAGTTGAGGGGCATCTAGGTTGTTTCCAGGTTCTTGCTATTATGAATAATGCCACTATGAACATTGTTTTATTCTAGTAAAACTTTAATTAAATGCCTAGATGCAAGTAGCATACAAATGGCTACATTAAGTACTATAATATTGGAAAAATATTTAAAAAAACAGTCTTTTTCTTGGTAGTCACACTTTAAACTTGGTAGCTCAAGTTTCATTTATACTTCTAAAATTACACATTCTGTAGATATAAAAAAATTTAAAAACATATTCAAACTTGATTTTTAAAAGCCTTCTAAAATTGCATTTTCAGATATCACTTTGATGTAAAAACTATGTCATTCATGTACTTACCAAAATTAAGTTCATTTAAAAATTATATAATGTGTAGCATCCTAGAAAGATGATTTTTTTTTTTTTAGAAATAAAGACTTTTTTTTTGCCTGAGACCTATTATTTATTTATTTTATTTTTTATTTATTATGAATAAAGTCTAATTTTTATCCATGTAACCCCTTTGAAATCAATGTTTTCTGTATACCATTGCAAATAAATATTTAAAGCTTGCCAGAAATACAAAATACACTTATAAAAAGTTTTCTCATAGTAGCAGTAATATTGCAACTGAAATGTGATCAATTGATAGAGACAATAACTCTGAGTTCAAATCATCCTAATGAGCTAGACTTTCCTTAGCAGGAAACATCTTTCTCCATATATAGAAAAGCAGTTCTCACAATAAAATATAACCTTGTGGGAATAGTTTTTTAGAACTATTTAGAACATACCTCACTCTTTGACAATTAAAAATATCTCAAAATAATGTTGTGGAATAATGCTTTTGTTCACTGTAAAGAATTGCCAATTATATTGGTTCAATAAAATGTTCATTAACCATTAGCCAGAAGGAAATTTCAGCAAGGCAAGTTTCTGTTTAGACTGAGAAAATTCTGGGAAGAGGAGAGTTAAGAAAGCATTTACCAGCCAGATACAGAGGAAGCAAAATGAAGGCTAAAATGAGAAGAGGTAGCAAGTCATGTGGCTAAACATCAATGAGAATTATAGGTTAATTTAAGTGTATGAGCTAGATAGTAATAAGTCTGAACTACTGACTAATATTTACTTTAATATTAAGCCCCCAAGTCAGTTATTGGGGAAGTGACTACTGGGTATTTGGAAGTTGTTGGCTGAACAGAACCTTCTAAATACAAAATAAGAGGCCCAGAGAATTAATTCAATAAAAGAAGCGCAAGCTAACATTATGATTAATACTAAAGCCCTCTCCTTTCAAGTTAAATTTGTTACAATGATACCTAGCTCATTACTCCTATTTATCATAGGACTAAGTGCCAGAAGAGATAGATATAAAGGAAGCAAAATAGATCCACACTGCAAGAAAAATTTGTGATAAAAAGAAATCACATGAATATGGCTTTAGAAGGACAGTTACTTAGGTCTCAAAAGTAGACAGATTGCTCATGGTGCCACATAGATTTAATCCTAGCACTGGAAGGCATAGTCAGGATAATCTCTGTGACTATGAAGCCAGCCTGGTCTACATGGTTAGCTCCAGAACAGCTAAGACTGCTTAGACAAACTTTGTCTTAAAATAAATAAATAAATAAATAAATAAATAAATAAATAAATAAGCAAACAAATTTATGAGCATGGTTTTGGGTTTGAAGTGCTACACTTGAGAAGGTCCAAACAGCACACTATAGGAGGTGTTCTCAAATAGCAACAAATAAAACCAAAACATTTCAGAATATATTTGCCATATAATAAAGTAAGCAAGATTTATAAATAAATTATTTTTTAAAGTACCAAGATGTTGACCTGAGAGAGATAGGTCATTGGGTAAAGTGCTTGCTGTATAATCATGAGATCTTGACTAGATATTCACCACCTAATACAAGTTTAATGTATCTCAATGTGCTTATTTCCAGTACAGGAGTTAATGACAGGTGGTAGAAGTGATTTTATTTTGGAAGACAGTCCCTAAAACAGTGAACTTCACATTCACCAAGAAACTTTTCTCTCTCAAAATAAGATGGATGCCATTAGATGATATACAAATCTAAATGAAGAATTCTCAACAGAGGAAAATCAAATGGTCAAAACTCAAAAAAAAAAAAAAATGCTCAAAGTTCTCAGCTATCAAGGAAATCCTAATCAAAACGACTTTGGGTTTTTTTTTTACTGTTACAATGACCAAGATCAGAAACACAAGTGACAGTAGGGTGGTGGTAGCATAAATGTTTAATCTTAGCACTCTGGAGGTTGAGGCAAGGGATCTGTGAGAAGCTGAGGCCAGGCTTGACTACAGAGCGAGTTCCAGAACAGCTTTGGCTGTTACACAGAGAAACCCTGTCTCAAAAAACAAACAACAAAACAAAACTCAAAATAAACCAACCAACTAACCAAATAAACAAGCAAACAAGTAAAAAGTCTCCATAAGTGAAAGCTCATAGTAATGAATATGTTGAGCAAGGGGAATACTCCTCTTCTACTGGTGTGATAGCAAACTTCCACAGCCATTTTGGATATCAATATAGCTTATTCTCAGAAAATCGTGAATCAATATACCTCAAAATCCAGCTATACTACTCATGGGAGTATACTCCAAGGACTCCCTATCCTATAACAAGAACACTTGTTCAACTAAGCTCCTGGAAGCTTTATTTATTATAGCCAGAAAACTCAAACAACCTAAATGTCCCTCAACTGAAGAATAAATTTAAAATGTAGTACTTTGACACAATTGAGTATTATTCAGACATTAAAAACAATGACATCATAAAACTTTTAGGGAAATAGAACATGAAAAAAAAATTCAGACCCAGAAAGACAGACATGGCATATACTCATGTGAATATTAGTTGTAAAGTAGAACAGACCCAGAGAGACAAAATTAAAAGGTTACAAGATCTTGCTGGGAAAGGGGAATAGAGTAAACTTTGAGACATTTTGAGGGTGTACTGGGTATGAGTGGGTAACAGGAGTGATCAACTGGAGAGGAAGAGAAAATACTTGGAAAACCAAACAGAATTGGGGGCCACTTAGGGAAGGCTGGAAACCTTGTGCATTGGAAACTCCATGTTATCTATGAGAATGGACACAAAGACCGCTGTAACCAATAAGCTTTTTGTAATTGTCCTGTGTTACACAAATCCTAATTGGTCTTATAATAAAAACTCATAAACAGGGGTAAATATTGAAATATCAGAGAAGCAGGTGAAAAAGCCAGTAGAGAAATTTCTCACCACTACTGAATTGTCAGGTTGAAAGGAGTAGATACTCTTACCATGCATCCACAGACTGAATGCTTCTGAGTTGTTAACTGAATGGAAAGGGAAGGAGGGAAGGGCAAGGGGGCAGGAGTGAACTTCATTTTACCCCCACTTTGTATTTTTTTCCTCTGTCTAGACATATCACTTCCTATATCAATCTTTCTAGTGCTGGGATCAATGTCGTGTGTGCTTCCTACAGTAGAACATGAGATCTCAAGTACTGGGACTAAAGTCATGTGCTACCACTGCCAGTCTTGGTTTCTCTTTTAGATGGGATTGATCTTGTTCAGCCCAGTGTAGCTTTAAATTTACAGAGATTCAGATTAACCTCTGTCTCTGCTTTCAGATTGCTAGGATTAAAGGTATGTGCCACTGCTGCCTGGCCACCATGGCTAACTCTTGCTGGCTCTGCCCTCTGATCTTCAGGTAAGCTTTATTTCATAGATCAGAAGCAATATATTACCACAGTCATACCCGCTGAGAAAGGAAAAAACAATTTTCTCCAACTGCAATTAAATGTCCAGGATAGCTTGTTTAATAGAAACAGGTCTATGGTTTTTATGTTTTTGCTTTTGTGTTGTAGTGTTTCCCTTTTTCCCTGGTTGGTTTGTCTTTTCTTTCTAATTTGAGAAAGTGAGAGAGAAAGAGAGAGAGAGAGAGAGAGAGAGAGAGAGAGAACGTGAGTTGAGTAGGGAGAGAATGAGAAGTATCTGGAGAATGTTATCATAATATCAGAGTATATTGCATAAAAATTCACTTTATAAGACAATAAATAAAAATGGGTTTATTGGTATATTAATAAACAATCTAGCAACAATATACAAAAGTTTTTACAATGAATGATTTAGAATTATAAGATCAAAATCTAATATGAAATTAAACACATCACACTACATTAATAGATTTAATCTAATTTTAAAACCATTATGCTCACAAGTTTATTAGCATTAAATAGAAGATGTGAATGCTAAGCATTATTTTTAGGTAATCAATTAAATATCTCTTACACATTGATGTATGCATACACATACAGAGAGATAGAGAGATTCCTAACATTTAGAGTTTTTTAAAAAAACTTTGAGGAAAAACAACTTGTAGAATAGTCTAATTCAGGGGTCGGGTAGCTAAAGGTGAAACCTCAGTAACATTTTTTTTTTTTGAATAATGCATTCTTTAAATCTCGTTCATCCAGAAAAGAGATTGTCATTTTATTAATAGCTTAATGCCTAAGAATGATGTACAAGATTATTTTTGAAATTTCCCTTTTCTAGCTGCCTGATGAGCTGTTAAGACCGTTTTTCTGCAATTGATGTTAGGTTCAGTACTTGAAGAAGTTGTTGAGATGGTAGTCTCCAGTTATATATTACCATGGTAGTGCTTTTGCTTTATCTGCACTTTTATTGGGCATATTAAATGTCTATGGTAGTTCTACTTCAGTTACTGAAAAATGATCAAGTTTCTCAGAACATATTTTATGGTTTTCAAAATTCTACAAATGATAATTCTTCCTTAGTCTGTGATACAGAAGATACAGTTAAGTGGAGGAGCTGTAATAGAAAGAGATACTTGTAACAAATGTCTTTTAAAAGTGTCATTTTTCTTATACTGATGCCAGATAATAGAAATAAAATGTAAAATTAAAAGCTCAAAGTTTTAGAGTCTAAGGTCTTTGATTTATCATACTAAAAAGGACTATTAATAATATCCATAATTGCAGACTATAAATACTGAGGAACTATATAGAACATAACTTTAAGACATGACCTCATAAAAGTTGATAATCATATAGCTAAGGTCACCACACTAAGGAAAGAAATATAAAAATGGACGACATCTTTAAGGAATATCCCTTGCTAAGTAAATCTCATAGACTTACTCATTTTCCTTTGATAAAATGGTTCAATTTTTATATTCCTAACCACTAGCAATAAATAATATCTAAACTTTATGTATGCCTATTTAAACCAAATTTTCTCCATTTCTTCACTCATTCAACTCCATGCTTTATTTTTCTTTCAAAACTCAAATTTTAAAAAATGAAGTAACAAGATAAAACACAAGAAAGATACACACTAACAAAACCCATAAAAAGACAAAATACAAAATCTTAAGACAGAAGACCAACAAAATGTAAAAACAAATGCTTAAACAAAACAATATGAGACTTTTGTGCTATTGGGCATAAGGCTTACTCTTAAGAGTGGTTTATATACCCTGTTATCTCCATTGCAAAAAATTATTTTTTACTTGCAAACATTTGTTATTAGAGGTAACTTCACAGTTGAAGAGGAGAGTTTTTATCTCCTTGTCTGCATGAGAAACTCATCTAGCTTGAACTTGTGGAGGCCCTTTCATTGCTGGTAGAGTCTGTCAGTTCATATGTGCATGAGTTCTGTTCTGCATAGTTCTCTGAGGCCTGAAGAATGGAGTTTGATGAGAACATTCCACTTACAACTGAGCATTCCCAGCACTCTCATTCTCTTAAGTATTCATGTGGATCTCTGAATTAGTACCTATCTGTTGAAGAAGGAAGATTCCCTGATGATAGATGAGTGAGACATGATCTATGCATAATGTTGTTATGAATCATTTTATTAATATATTCTTTTAGCAGAACAATAACATTTGGTACTCTCATAGGTTGATGCCTAATCTAGTCTCAGGTTTTTGGCTATCCAAGTAGCAGTAAGCATTTGTATAATGTCTTGCAGTAGGTCTTTAATCCAATCCAATAGCCAGGGTGTTTATTCGAGTAAAAGTTTTATTACTAGACTCCTTAAGACTGAATTAGACACCTCATGTGAAAGTACAAGTTACTAATTTACACATTTTTTAAAGAGATTGTACTTCAGTAATTATGTAAGTATATAATATCAGCTCAGGAATTCATTGAGAGGATTCTTGGTGTTGAAAACGTTATAATGAGTGAAGGAGCATAGTGGCAGTCCCCAGATCATTTGATTGTTCAGCCTCTGTCCATTCTCACTTTGTAGGAAAAAGGTCATGAAATTTAGCAAAATTTTGGGTGGCTGAATCATAAAGTGGGTCCCAATTTTAGTGTTAATTAAAGAAAATACAAATAACAAATTAAAAATTGTGTCAACTAGACATGGAGAAATTGTGTTCATAATTGTACCATCTGACAAATTAATTCTTTTAGAATATCTGAAACTATAGTATAGAATGTATGAGTATTTCAACTATTCTATGGGTAGAGCATATTCACCCCTCAGATAATGTCTAAGTCATTATACATGACATCGCTAAAAGCTGCTTGAGTGAAATCCAATTAATTATTTGTATCTATGACTTAACTATTTCTTTCTAAAGATTAGGCATACATACTAAAGCAATATCTTCAAATTATCACTCTTCAGTAACAACTGCCTTATGCTTGGCTATTATTAGTTCATTAACTAAGAACTTTCTGTCACTGCCATTACTTGAAATCAAAAAATTACTTAGTGGCAGTTTTCATGTTGATTTCTATACTATGACACTAATAACTTTCTATTAGTTGATATTCTTAAAATGGATAGCAAAATTAAGTAAATTTTAAATATGTGACTAGACAGTAATGCTTATCTCTCAAGTTAGAGAGAAGCAAAATACTCAAGATATAAGAAAGTGTTCAGGTAGACTATATCTAAACACCCAAATCCCATCTCTTACTGGAAATAGAAACATAAATACACATAAGTGATAACAATACCAACTAGTAATTTTTTCAGAGATTTGAGTTTTTCTGAACTACAGACATAGAAGGTAAGGAACTCAAATTTCATCTTTTAAAAAAATTGAGCAACAATAGGAACAGACTTTCCAAATGCAGAGTTTATATGCTCAATTTTGTTACATCTACAGCACAAGATGTTAAAGAACTTTTGTTTAGGTGCCATTTACTGAAGAAAGTCCATGTGCTGTGTGCAAGAAATGGCTTATGAGAAAGTAAAGAACAGTGGTAAAACTGTCTCACTTAAGCAAGTAAGCAATGACAGTTACATCCTCAGAAATGTCACTACATATATTATTGAGGGAAAAAATAGTCTCAAAATCAGTAATTCAAACATCAGTTCTCTAATTTGATTAACAAATGTGAAAATAATACATGAGGCATGATTTACATGTCACAACACATTCTTGGTCAAAATAAGAAAATACAAAATATAGAATAAGTAAATAACTCTTAGCAAAGGCATCAAAATTCTCAGAGGACAGAACAGTATTTAAAAGAGCCAGACTCTTATGGGCATTAATATAAAACAGTAGTTTAACTTCATGCAGAAATATTAAAATGATAAAACTGATACTGAGGTATTAATTTCAAATTTTTCTGAGTATAAGAATAACTAATAGAAGCAATAAGCATAGCTCTATCCAATTTAATGAAATAATAGAAATACAGAAAGTTTTGAATAATTTCTGAGCTAAGAAGAGAAAAAGGAGCAAAAACCAGAACTCAAAAGTAATTATAAACATTTAACATCAAGAAAAATAGATATTAAAAATCATAACTCTATTTCAGAAAATAAGTTTTCTCTAGAATGAATGTCATTTTTACTACAAGTGGAGATGCCATAAAATTTATATCTCATTTTAAATTATGTTTTTTATTCTTTAGAAATTTAATTCCATGTGTTTTGATCATATTCCTTCCCTGTCCACTGCTTGTCACAGATCATTCCTTACATTACAGCTCATCCAACTTCATACTCTTTCTTTTTTTTTATATCCTCATTCCACTTTATTCATTAACTAACAATTAATTATAGTGTTTGATTTAGTATTTTTCATTATCTTTTCATTTGATTGCTATCTCATTCAAAAGCATTAGGCAACCCTTGGCCAGAAATGCTATAACTATGTTGTTTTTATATATTTATTTGTTTATTTTAATATTTTTAAATTTAAACTAATAGTTGGATGCTAGAAAGTGTATGTTGGCCTGTACCATGTATATCCCTTTCCATTTTTGGTGTATATAGCTCTACTAAATAAGGCAGTGATATTTATGAGAACCTAATTCTAACAAATAGACATAAATTAACTATGCCATTCATAAGAAAGACTCAAGCATTGAATTTCATGAACTACTGCATTTCTTCCTCTCCTAATGTATTTTGAATGCTTGTATGAATTCTATTATGCATTTTTGTTAATACTATTACTAAAATTATTAACTCATATCAATTATTCAAATGCATTGTTTTAACTATGTCAAATCTATGTTTGCATATATAGATTGATTAGGACCCTGGTCTGTCACCTACTCATTTATTCATCTATTCCTTCCTCTTCTCAGACCCTATGTTACTTCTTACACATAATCAATTACATATATTTACAAGTCTAAGATATTAAAATTTTGGATTTTCATAATTTTGTTGGAAAGATAAATCATATATTATTGCTTGTTCATATTTTTTTTGTTTTATTTTGTACTTTGGCATGATAACTTACCAGTTTCCAGTGTCTTTCCATTAAGTCTTACTCCTCCTAATTAGCTGCCAGAAATAGGCTTATAATACTACACCGATCTTAGAAAAGCATTTAAATTATTTACTTTCTCATTCACTTAATACATGGCTGACTTGGAGTATAAGAGTGAAAGAGTGAAATGCTTTGCCTTAGAGTTATCAGAGAATAATTGTAGAATCATTATCATACTAAATACATTTTAAAGTGAATTTATAGAGTTACAATAAAATAATGATTTTAAAATCATATATGCTCCTACAATGCTATGCATTTATCATCATAAATTTGTTTACAGAAAACAATTTATTGTAACTATACATATAAGTAACAATAATAACCCAATAAAAAGAAGCTATAAACTTGACATATGAGCAGAGTTCAAGGGAGTGTAGCTGGCAAAGACTAGGGAGGGGAATGGAATGGAAAATTATAGTTCAATTAATATATGTTTAATATTTTTCAAAATTAGACATTAATAGAGAAATATCAAATGAGGTATAGTAGCTGCAACTGATAATACTAATAGTTTGAATGTTGATAAATGAGATTTACTAAAAGTTTTATCTCAGCTTGGATAAATCTATCCAAGCATAACAATTATATATCATGTGTGAACAAACTAAATAAGTCAACTAGCCTTTTTGAATATGTATATGAATAGATCATATACTTTAATACAGATTAAAAACAAATTCACATACTTGGCATCATATATAATTTTTAACATGGTTATCCTATGCAGTTTATTATTAACTAAATTAGAAATTAACTATAAATCAAAGCAAACAAAAGTAATGATGTTCAATTTAAAACACATGCTTAGAGTTTTAAAGTAAATGTGAAAATTCAAATATTGCAATTACACTACAGAGAGCTGGTCATGTACTTCACAGCCTGAAGCACTCTGAAAGACTGCTATAGGGTCCTATGTCTCACCTCAGCAGAACAAAAAGTTCACCCTGGTACAAGCTCCCTCCTCTGCAGTGTGGTGGTGACAGTGAGGGAAATATGGCCTCTTCCCTTGTCCTTACAACCCCTAGCTATGGAGAAAGCACCCTTTATCAGCTGCATCACTTGCATTGCACTTCTTCTGGGTAGCACAGTGGAGCTATCTCTGTTGACAGGGACATAGGTGAATTCAAATGGGAGATTCGACCCCATCCTTCATCTGTCATATGGTATCATGGATCAGGGAGAGATATCCACTGCTCCTCACTGCCCATATCAAGTGAAAGAACTAGCCCTGAGATCAGAAAGCTGCTCCTGCCCATCACAAGCTCCAGTACTTGGGAGAGCAGGTTCTGCAGCTCATCTGAGCAGCACAATAGAGCTGGATCACCCTGTTGGCCAAGCCCCAGGTGAACCAGCTCGAAAGTTGTGAGTGTGAGAGAGCTGACACTACTATTATGTAGGGAGCTACATTGTACCACGCTCTAAAGGTGGCGCTGGTTTCCACGTTCCACCTTTCTCGATGGTGAGTGTTCTTGGGAGTAAACAACACCTTATTGGCTGTAGGCGAGGATGGTGGCTTGCTTCCGGCGCCTCGGGACCTATGGGCAATGTCTATGTGGCTTACCGGGATTGGAAGCCCAGAGGGTATTTAGCCACGAGCGGACTTCCTCCCGGGGTCATTCGTCATACGTCTGAGAGTGAGAGTGAGTGAGTGAGAGACAAGAAGATAATTAAAGGCCCTAATAAACTGCAAAGAGAAGGATCCGGTGTTGCGTGTTCCTTGCTGGCGATGTGGCACGTGACAAGTGGCACCGAAATCCGGGAAGATAAGAACTAAACTTGCGCCAATGAACGACAGGATTCAGAACTCTCTGCAGTCGGGGGTGCACCAGTAAGTCCCAGGTAAGTTGGGATCCGCAGCGAGAGCGGGGTAGCTCCGGCCTATAGATAGGATAAGGTGGAGAAAGAGGGAGCTCACCAAGGAGTGAGGGTAACCTCTTGGCACTAGCGGGTAGCTCTGACCTGTAGGTGGAGGCGGAGAAGGGCGAGCTCACTGTAACTCACAGGTTACACTCACCTGTGAGTGTAACCTCTTACAGCTGTGGACGCATGGCAAGCTCACTGAAGAGTGGGTGTAATCTTTTGCAGCTGTGGACGCATGGCAGCCTTGAGTTCAAAGTGAAAGTAGCACAGCAGTTTCAGATTAAAGTGAAAGTAACGCAGCAGTTGCCAATTTTGGCTTAAAATGAAAGTAACAATTATTGCAGACTTAAGCTCAAAAGTGAAAGTAAAAGCATTAGCAAGGCTGGGGCTGGTTGGTAAAGGCTCAGAAAAGATTTTTTAAAATAAGGAGTAAAGGTCATATAAGGATGGGGTCTTCAACCTCATGTCCAATTTTTCTGGCTCTACAAGAGCTGTTACAAACTAAGGGCTTGGAAATTAAGGAAAGCATACTAGAGAGATTTTTACAGGAATGTGACATTGCAGTTCCATGGTTTGCTGTCACGGGCAGTCTAACAGTGTCCTCCTGGGAGAAGTTAGGGCGAGATTTAGACTTTGCCTATGAGCAAGGAATTCTAAAGGCAGGCGTGAGATCCATTTGGAGGGTGATTCAAGGTTGTTTGGACAATCAGAGGTGCTGTGAGGCAGTTGAAGGGGGTCAGGCCGCTTTAGAACAGTTAAAAGAGTAAAGATCTGATGGGGCGTGCAGTGAAGAAGCGAGAAGCCTTAGAACTGAAGAATCAGATTCCATGGGAAACACTTATTGGGATTTAGAGGATTTTCAGCTTTTGGGCCTTGAGAGCAGTAGTTCTGAAGAAGATCTATTAAGGTTGGAGGAGTCAGGAGAGGAAAGAGAAAATAAGAAATTTGTTTCAAAAAAGGGAAAGAGGTTAGCCCTGAGGGAGTGCTTGCTTCCTGGGAAGTGTGGCCTCCTGCCGTCTGCTCCCCCAGCTTACTCAGATGGAGGGGGTGGCTTTGGCAGCCTCGAACAGTCCTTTAACCCTGCAGTATGGAGAAAAGTGAGACAGGAACTGGTGTCCGCATTTCCTGTGTTCCAAGATCCACAGGGGAATCATTACAAAGAGTCCCTGGACTTTAAAGTAATCAAGTCATTGGCCGAATCAGTAAGAACTTATGGCATTACCGCCTCTTTCACTTTGGCACAAGTGGAGGCGTTGAATAGGCACTACATGACGCCCAATGATTGGAGCCATCTTGCGAGAGCATGACTCAGTCCAGGACAATATTTAGATTGGAGATCATTTTTGATTGAGTTCGCTAATGAGGAAGCAGCAGCAAACCAGGCAGCTGGGAACCATGCATGGGACAGGGACATGCTATTGGGACAGGGTCGTTTTGTGAAGCAGCAGACAGGCTACCCTGCGCAAGTCTATGAGCAGGTCAATAAGATTGGCATTAAAGCCTGGAAATCTCTCCCAAATAAAAGAGAGGTGAGTGGAAACCTAACTAAGATCCTACAAGGACCCACTGAGCCTTTTTCTGATTTCATGGCCAGATTAGTGGAGGCTGCAGGCCACATTTTTGGCGATCCAAATGCTGCCATGCTTTTGATTAAGCAGCTCGTATATGAGCAATGTACCAAGGAATGTCGAGCTGCTATTACCCCTTACAAAAATAAGGGACTTGAAGTCTGGAAGAAGGTGTGCAGAGAGTTGGGGGACTCGCTGACTAATGCAGGGTTAACTGCAGCCATGGTGCAACTCACCAAAAGGAGGAGGAACAACACAGGGGCCTCAGGAGCTTGTTTCCAATGTGGCAAAATAGGCCACCTAAAGCAGAACCGCCCTGGCCAAGGAAATGGCGTAAGGAGGGATGAGCCATGCCCTATGCAGCCTGGGGTGTGTGCCAAGTGCTGCAAAGGGAGGCATCGGGCAAGTTAATGCCACTCTATGAGGGATGTAGAAGGGCGACTCCTTAATGATCAGATGGGAACACATTCAAAAAATGGGCTTTGGGGCCCCCAACCACAGGGCCCACAAATATATGGGGCAGTAAAGGATCAGGAGGAGGAGCCAATCCTGGAACAGTGGCCAACCCTGTGTCACCCAAGAGATAGAGGAGAGCCACTACGGGCTCTGCAGGGCTGGAACTCCGTGCCACCACCAGACTCATATTAACGCCTCGAATGGGAGTTCAGGTGGTGGAGTCTGATTTTTCAGGACCACTTAACCCTGACACAATTGGCCTGCTGATAGGGTGGTCGTCATCAGCCCTCAGGGGTTTAAGAGTTCTTCCAGGAATTATAGATCCAGATTACACAGGAACCATCAAAATAATGGTGGAATCCCCGAAAGGGATTACTGCTATATCTCCAGGTGATAGAATAGCAGAATAAGTGATTCTTCCTAGCCTACATGGCTACTACCCTGCCACCTAGAAAGAAAGGAATCACCGATTATATTCTCTTACTTTTTTTGAGTTTTTTTTCTTCTTTATTTATTTTGTATTTATAAAAAAAAACAGTAAAATGAATTCAAAATGCTGAAAAGTTAACAATAACTATAAAGAAGATAAAAATCATAAGCATGACTTATCAAGAATGATAATGCAAATAAGATTGCTACACATACATTTACTTTGTGTTCAGCTTTTCCTCTGAAATTTTTTTCCATCCCTGTATATCCTTATTCAAGGTCCCTTCTGCCTCCCACCACATCAGGACATTTTACTTCTCCACAACTCCCCATCCACTCCCTGGCCAGGGAGCAGACAGTCCTATGGTCCCACTGACCCAATAATGCTTGGATCAGTCTCCACTCCTGGCCAAATCCAGTTTTGTCCACCGTCGCTCAAAAGTGAGTCAGGTGTTCCTATAGTTGGAGTGGAGTCCGAAAGGTCAGTCCAGGGTGTTTCTTATCCCAAGCTGTTCAGTGGTTGTGGTTTGCATCTTGGGCATGCTTGTTTTTTTTTCTTGTTTGTTTGTTTAGAGACCACTAATGTGTGAGTACATCCCCTGCTTATCTTTCTGAGATTGTGATAGCTTGTTCAGGAGGATATTCTCCAAATCCATCCATTTGGCTGCAAATTTTAGGATATCATTTTTTCTTACTGCTGAGTAGTATTCCATTGTGTAGATGTACCACAGTTTGTTAATCCATTCTTCAGCTGAGGGAAATCTAGGTTGTTTCCAGGTTCTTGCTATTACAAATAATGCTTCTATGTACATAGTTGAGCTAATATCTTTGGAGTGTGAATGTGCCTCTTTAGGGTATACACTCAGAAGTGGTATTGCTGGGTCCTTGGGGAGATTGATTCTCATATTGCATTCCAAAGTGGCTGAACAAGCTTACACTCCCACCAACAATGGAGGAGTGTTCCCCTTGCTCTGCATCCTCTCCAACATAGGCTATCATCTGTGCCTTTTATCTTAGCCAATCTAACAGGTGTTAGGTGGTATCTCAAAGTTGTTTTGCTTTGCATTTCTCTGATGTCTAAAGATGAAGAACACTTTTTCAGGTGACTTTCAGCCATTCATAGTTCCTCTGCTGAGAATTGTCTTTTTAGATCTGTACCCCATTTTTTGATAGGGTTATTCAAGGTTTTGGGCTCTAAATTCTTGAAGTCTTTATATACCATAAAGATCAGTCCTCTATTACTTATAGGGTTGGTGAAAATTGTTTCCCATTCTGTAGGTTGTCGTTTTGTTCTATTGACCGTGTCCTTGGCTTTGAGAAGCTTCCTAGCTTCAGGAGATCCCACTTATTGATTGTTGGTCTTAGTGTCTGTGCCTCTGGTGTTATATTTAGGAAGTGATCGCCTGTGTCAATTTGAAGAAGTGTATTTCCCACTTTCTTTTCTAACAAGTTCAAAGTGGTTGGGGTTAAGTTGAGGTCTTTGATCCACTTGGATTTGAGTTTTGTGCAGGGTGACAGGCTCAGATCAATTTGCATTTTTCTACACACTTCCATCAAAATATGCCAACAGCATTTGTTAAATATACTATCTTTTTTCTATTTTACATCTTTTTGGTCTCTTTGTCAAAGATCAGGTGTTCATAGGTTTTTGGGTTAATGCTTGGATCCTCAATTCTATTCCATTGGTCCACAAGTCTGTTTTTATGCCAGTACCAGGCTGTTTTTATTACTGTAGCTCTATAGTATAGCTTGAAGTCAGGGATGGTGATAGCTCCTGAGGGTCTTTTGTTGAGTAAAATTGTTTTGGCAATCCTGGCTTTCCTGTTATTCCAAATGAAATTGAGTATTGTTCTTTCAAGGTCCAAAAAATATTGTGTTGGGATTTTCAAGGGCAGTGCATTGAATCTGTTGATTGTCTTTTGTAGAATTGCAATTTTTACTATGTTGATCCTACCAATCCAGGAACATTGTAAAGCTTTCCGTTTTCTGATATCCTCTTCAATTTCTTTCTTCAATGATTTAAAATTTTTGTCAAATTGGTCGGTGACTTCTTTGGTTATAGTTACTCCAAGGTATTTAATAGTATTTGCAGCTCTTATGCAGGGTAATGTTTCCCTAATTTGTTTTTCAGATCTACTATCTTTAGTGTATAGAAGGGCTACTGATTTCTTTGAGTTAATCTTGTATCCTGCTACATTGCTGAAGGTGTTTATCAGCTGTAGCAGTTCCTTGTAAGAATTTTGTGGGTCACTTATGTATATCATCTGCGAATAGAGATAGCTTCACTTCTTCTTTTCCAATTTGTATGCCCTTAATCTCTTTTTGTTCCCTTATTGCTTTAGCTAAAACTTCGAGAACTATATTGAATAAATAAGGGGACAGAGGACATCCTTGTCAAGTTCATGACTTTAGTGGGAATGCTTTGAATTTTTCTCCATTAAGTTTGATACTGGCTGTCGGCTTCCTGTAAATCACCTTTATTATATTTAGGTATTCTCCCTTTATTCCTGATCTCTCCAGAGTTTTAATCATAAAGGAGTGTTCGATTTTGTCAAAGGCTGTTTCTGCATCTAAGGATATGATCATGTGGTTTTGTTCCTTTAGTTTGTCTATATGATTCATAACATTTACAGGTTTCGTATGTTAAACCAGCCCTGCATTTCTCGGATGAAGCCTACTTGGTCATGGTGGATGATATCTTTTAAACATTGTTGTATTCGGTTTGCCAAAATTTTGTTGAGAATTTTCGCGTCAATATTCTTGAGGGAAATTGGTTTGTAACTCTCCTTCTCAGTTATGTCTTTGAGTGGTTTGGGTATTAGGGTGATTGTGGCCTCATAAATGGAATTTGGCAATATTCCTTCAGTTTCTACTGTGTGAAATAGTTTGAGGAGTAACGGTAGTAATTCCTCTTTGAATGTGTGGTAGAATTTGGCACTGAAACCATCTGGACCAGGGCTTCTATTGTTGGGGAGGTTTTTAATGACAGCTTTAATTTCTTTAAGGGTTATAGGCCTGTTTCTGTAATTAATCTGATCTACATTTAATTTTGGTAGATGGTACCTGTCCAGAAAGCTGTCCATTTCTTCTCGGTTTTCCATTTTTATGGAATACAGATTTTCAAAATATGATCTGTATTTCCTGGTGGTCTATTCTTATGTCCCCTTTTCATTTCTGATTTTGTTGATTTGAACATTCTCTGTTTTTTGATTAGTTTGGCTAAGGGCTTATCTATCTTGTTAACTTTCTCAAAGAACCAACTCTTAAATTCATTGATTCTTTGTATTGTTCTTTTTATTTCAATTGTATTGATTTCAGCTCTAAGTTTGATTATTTCCTGTCATCTACTCCTTCTAGGTGAGTTTGCTTCTAATTGTTCTAAGGCTTTCAGCTGCACTGTTAGGTCTCTATTGTGTAGTTTCTCTAGATTTTTCATGTAGGCATCTAGCGCTATGAATTTTCCTCTTAAGACTGCCTTCATTGTGTCCCACAAGTTTTGATAGATTCATTTTCATTGAATTCTAGGAAGATTTTGATTTCTTTCTTAATTTCTTCCTTGACCCAGAGATGGTTCAGCCGATTGAGTTTTAGTTTCCATGAGTTGGTAGTTTTTCTTTGGGTTTTGATGTTGTTGAACTCTAACTTTAGGCCCTGGTGGCCCGATATGTTACAGGGATTTTTTCCATTATTTTGTATCTGTTGATATTTGCTTTATGACCAGTTATGTTGTCAATTTTGGAGAAAGTTTCATGAGGAGCTGAGAAATATGTATATTCCTTTACCTTTGAGTGGAAGGTTCTGTAGATATCTATTAATCCATTTGCATCATATCCTCTTTCAGACTCCTTACTTCTCTGTTGAGACTTCTGTCTGGTTGATCTATCCAGGGTTGAAAGTGGGGTATTGAAGTCTCCCACTTACACTATTAGGGTGTAAGAATTGATGTGGGATTCAAGCTTTAGCAGTGTTTCATTTACATATGTAGGTGCCCCTATATTAGGGGCATAAATATTTATGATTGAAATCTCCTCTTGACCAATTTTTTCTGTGATGAATAAGTAGTGACCATCTTGGTCCCATTTAATTGCTTTTAGCTTAAAGTCTACTTTGTTAGATATTAGGATTGCAACCCCTGCTTGTTTCTAAGGATTGTTTGACTGAAAAATCTTTTCCCAACCCTTTATTCTAAGCCTGTGTCTGTCTTTGCAGTTGAGGTGTGTTTCTTGTAGGCAACAGAAGGATGGCTTCTGTTGTTGTATCCATCTTGTTAGTGTGTGACGTTTTATAGGAGAGTTGAGACCATTGATATTAAGGGAAATTAGTGACCATTGATTCATATTTCCTGCCATTTTTGGTTGTAACTTGTTTGTATTTCCTTTCTCTAGGGTATTCTTCTGTGGAATTTTTGATGGTTTGTGATTTTGTGGGTATATCTGGGGTCCTTAGGTTGGAGTTTTCCCTCTAATACTCTCTGTAGTGCTGGATTGGTAGATAGATATTCTTTCAGTCTGACTTTGTCTGAAATACCTTGTTTACTCCATCTATGGTGATTGGTAATTTTTCAGGGTATAGTATTCTAGTTTGGCAGCCATGCTGCTTTAGCGTCTTTATAACTTCTGACCAAGCCCTTCTAGCTTTCATCATTTCCATTGAATAGTCAGGCGTTATTCTGATGGGTCTGCCTTTATATGTGAGTTGGCCCTTTTCTTTTGCAGCTCTTAAAATTTTTTCTTTGTTCTGTATGTTTTGTGGCTTGATTATAATGTGGCATGCTGACTTTTTTTGGGGGTCACATCTATTTGGTGTTCTGTAAGCTTCTTGTATCTTTATAGGCATTTCCTTGTTCAGGTTAGGGAAGTTTTCTTCTATGATTTAATTGTAAACATTATCTGTGCCTTTGATCTGGTATTTTTCTCCTTCTTCTATTCCTATTATTCTCAAATTAGGTCTTTTCATGGTGTCCCAGATTTCCTGAACATTTTGAGTTATGGCTTTTTTTAGTTTTACTATTTTCTTTGACTGATATATCTATTTGAGCTACTGAGTCTTCCACTTCAGAGATTCTACCTTCCATCTCTTGAACTCTGTTTGTTATGCTTGTATCTGTGGTTCCAGTTTTTTCTTCAGATTTTCTATTTCCGTCTTTGCCTCATTTTGTGCCTTTTTTATTGCTTCTATTTCAGCTTTTAGTTCCTGGCATGTTTCTTTCATAGATTTGTTCATCTCTTCCAGATTTTTGTTTGTATTTTCTTCTATTTCTTTAAGGCTATTTTTCATATCTTCTTTGAGAGCTTCGATGATCATAAAAAAGGAATTTTTGTTGTTGCTTCCTTCTGTTTCCTTTTCATCGCTCAGTTCAGGTCTTGTATATGTAAGATCGTCACTCTCTTCTGGAGTTACCATGTTGTTCTTTGTATTATTATGTAATTTTTTGCACTGACGTTTGCCCATGGCTTCAGTGGTTCACGATTAGATGGCTACTGGTAAGTTGTGACACTCAGGCTTGTGTCCTTCCTGTCACCTCTCTGTGCAGGGTCTGATTCTGCCCTTTAGAGAGCCCAGAAGTTATCTGTTCACTCAGTTGGAGGTCGAGGTGGGTAGCTGTGCAAATTCTCTCAGCAGTAGCCATGGGTATGGTGAGAGGTAGACTTTATCTGTGCCTGCTACAGAGTGTGCTGGGACTTACTCTGCAGACAGCACCTTGTCCAGGAAGCAGAACTGGAATCGATGGGAGCTCAACTCTCCCTCCCTGGCTGGGATATAGGCACTTGGGCCTGGTGACCCCTCCTCACCTCTGGGCAGGGACTGAGTCTGTCCTTCAGGGACCCCTGTGGTAATCTATTTGCTCAGTTCGAGGTCGAGGTGGGTAGTCATGCAGATCCCCTCAGCAGCAGCTGTGGGTATGGTGACAGGCAGACTTTATCTGCCCCTGCTACAGAGTGCGCTGGGACTCTGCACACAGCACCTGGTCCCAGAAGTGGAACCAGAACTGATGATTTCATTTTTTAACAATGGTCTCTCTTCCAAAGAGAATTTTTCTTGGTAAGGTGTAAAAACTATATTTATCTCTAGGTATAATGGCAAATGTTTACTGATTGTTGTTAGGACTTATGCTGGTTATGTCTATTAGTGGTGGTAGATTTTTCTTGCATAACATGACTTGACTAGTCATAAACCATTATCTAGGTTTCAGTCCCAGGCAAGGCTGCTCAGTGGATCCTAAACCTCATTATGGGGCTGTGGGTCACCACCAAGTATATGTGTCATTGCTGAACCCTTGGATTTATGTGTCATGCTGGCCATTGTTGTGGTTAAAAGGTGTCACAGATGACTAATATTGTTAGTGGTCTCCCTCCTTTGGAAGCTTGCATAGTACCTTCTGGTTTTCCAGAAGGAAACTCTTCCATAATGAGTCATTAAGACAATCTACAGTGCAGGTCTCCTGCCTCTTTTCTAAAGTGTAAGGTGTCTTTAGCACTAAGGACTTACCTCCATCTACTGGAGATTGCAAGTAAAAATGATCTTACAAGTATGTATGAACTTTTTAAGATAATGCTTAATCATAGAAATTTTCAAAACCTTGGTAAAAGATAATATAAAGTTCACCCTGCTTTTAATGAAGTTTGATATAGAAACAAGTTAGGAGACTTTTCTCCATATAATGCAAAAAAAATATGAGTACTACCTTAGAGCATAGGCACAGTTTTTATTCTAAATAATTTTACAATGAGAAAACAGTTAAATATATTATATTAGAATACTATGAAAACTACAAATTATTCATGAGAAATAACAGCAAAGATACTTCTAGTATTACTACTAACAGAGAAAAGAAATTATTAATTTCACTCAATATTTTACAATTATGTGTGGAAATATAATCATTCAGTGCAATGATTTTTTGTAGCTGTTTCTTTTCTAGTTGAAGAATTGTGTTAGATAGAAAGTGCAGGCAGGCTTCAAAAATGAACAAGTTATCGGACATGGAGTCACTTGGGTAAATATTTAAAAGTGTTATAGCTGGATTATAGGATATAATGGATAGGTCACATTGTCACAATAGCTGGACTAGTTTACAATTATACATTGTTGCATTTTTTATCTTTCCTCCACTTTCTCTCCAGCAGTTGTCTAAGTAGTAGGGAGATACTTGTATATCAGTGTTTATGGCAGGGCTATTTGTAAACCAGGTGTCCAATAACAAAAGAATGAATATAGAGAATATTTTATATGTAGTGCAAAAAACGGGTTTAAAACCAAAAAGAGAATTCTCAGCAGAATTACGAATGGCTGAAAGGCACTTGAAAAGGTAATCAACTTCTTTAGCTATCAGAGAAATGCAAATCAAAACAACATTGAGATACCACCTGACACCTGTCAGATTGGTTAAGATAAAAGAGACAGGTGACAGCCTATGCTGGAGAGGTTGTGGAGCAAGGGGAACACTTCTCCATTGTTGGTGGGAGTGTAAGCTTGTTCAGCCACTCTGGAATTAGACCACCAGGTGTCTCAGAAACTGAAAATCAATCTACCCAGGGACCCAGCAATACCACTACTGGGCATATACCCTAAATATACATATTCTCATTCCAAAGGCATTAGCTCAACTATGTTCATAGCAGCATTATTCATAATAACAAAAAAAATAAAACAAATAAAAACAACCTAGATGCCCCTCAACTGAAGAATGGATTAACAAACTGTGGTACCTCTACACAATGGAGTACTACTCAGCAGTTAGAAAAATATCCTAAAATTTGCAGGCAAATGGATGGATTTGGAGAATATCCTCCTGAGTGAGGTATTACAATCCTAGAAAGAGAAGCAGGGGATGTACTCACTCATTAGTGGACTTCAAAAAAAAAAAAAAAAAAGGCAAAGCATTTCCAAGCTGCAAACCAGAACCACTGAACAGCTTGAGATCTGAAACCACCTTGGCCCTGCACCATGGAGCCCATTCCCTCCAGAGGAACACCTGACCCAGTCTTCATGTTGGGGGGTGAGGAAAGCAGATCTGCCTGGTGTGGATGTTGAACTAAGCCACCTTGTGACCTAGGGACATTCTGCCCTTGCTGGGGAGGAGATAAGGAGATGGGGAGAAGAGACAGTGACTGGGAGGGCTGGGAGGGGGGAAGGAGATTGAACAAGGGCATACATGGATAAAAAATAGGACATTATTCATAATAAAAAGTTATAGCAAAAAATGTTTTTTTCCTAAAAATGGATTCAGCCATATATCATTATATTAATTGAAACAAGCCATTCTTGGAAAGAAAATTATTGTGTTTTCTTAGTTGGAAATGGAATTCTTTATGGAATCTTATAAAGATATTTAGAGTCATGAATGTATTTATGATATGGCAGTAAATGTAGAATATCTAGGAGATAAAGTTGATTCACAAGAGGCAAAATACTCAAAGGCAAATAGACATACTTTATCAAGAATTAATTGATATTAGTATGAAGCTGATGACATTTTCATCTTACAACAGTGAGAATACTGTTTTCAGCTGAATATCAAGTATGTAGCAACAGTGTACACAATCTAGGAGATATAAACATGTTTGTTTTACTATCTTTCCTCAAATATGCTTTAATGTCAAAAAGCAATAAATCATAAATCAGTGTTAATAATTTATGAGCATTATTTCATGTTAGTTATAAAATTCTCTGTCATGAACTATAATAAAACTTCTGGAATTTTCTTCTTTTTGTGATAGGAGTTTCTGAGATTTTTTAGTAAAAGAGCAGAGAATACATACATTTAGCTATAGAAGCTACATGGGCATTGTTCCAAGATTTTAACTATGAGCCAAAGAAAACTAAATTAATGCTGGGATTAATGGGATATGGCTGCATTTCTGTAATATATCATTCCTTGAACCTAAAATTTGAATTTATTTTTATTTAAAGAATACATTTTTCTCATCTGTTTGCTAATGCCATAATATTAACAATCAGAAGATAAAAAACAAAAACAAATGTGCTGAAGTTACATACAAGCATTGGATTGTTGCCCACTATCTTTTGATTTGTTGTAGGGCAGCTACTGTATGCTTTGTAGAAAGCACTGATATCAATATGTACTAATCATGATCTACAAGTCCAATGAATTTGATTCAGGGTGCTCAGACTGCTAGCCTTATTCAAGTTACATTATTTGACTTACTGACAATGTATTCTATCTTAATGCTTTATTATAACAGACCTGATAAAATGTTACTAAAGTTTATGTAATGTGTATGCTGAGGCTTATTTTCCATCAAGTTGAATGAATAGTTTAATTACTTTTGGATTCTGGGATTTATGCTATGGAACTCAGGGTATTCTCCACTGAGCAACAGAGTTTTGTATTCTGATGATTACCAGATCTTTTTCATATTTTAACAGTATTTGCAGAAATCACTGTGATGAAAGGTTTTCAACAAAACTTCATAATATTTTGTCCAGTATGACAAAACCTTTTAAGCTAATTATTTCTGTGTCTCCTCTCTTCTGTTTCTCTACATACCAAATCATTTATAATTTAGTATTGCAAAAGAATTTTTTTAATGTAATGACTCCCATACATTGATTCATAGCCTGAAAAGAGGATGGAGAGAATCCAGAAAATATAATGTGTCAGAAATGTTTGGAATTTAGACATTACATTTATGACTCCACAGGAAAAATCAAATACATACACACATATATTTATATATATTGTTAATAACTAAAAAAACAGGATTTTAAATAAAGCTTTTCAAGAAAATAGGAAAATATGATATTATTACAACAAATAATATGAAAAACTATTGTAAATAGAGTGAATGTGAGGAAAAGGTATAAGAGTGTTGTAGTATGAGTTTCTGGCCTGTCTGGCCAATGGTCCAGATCCACAGACTTGCAGTTCCATAGACACACAGAGGCTTATATTAAATACATGATTTTACCTATGGCTAGGGATTATTGTTACTTAGCTCTCTCATTTTAACACAGCCCATTTTTATTAATCCGTCTTGCCACATGTCCCATGGCTTTCATATTTGTTTACATCTTGCTTCTTGGGTGCTGGATCACATCTTTCTTGACTTTACCTTCATTGCCCTATCTATGTTTGGATTTCCCACCTGCTTGTAAGACATCTTGGCATAGGCCAAAATAGTCTCCTTATTAACCAATGCCATTCACATACAGAAAGACATCCTCCATCAGAGTCTAACTAGGTTCAGTAACTCAGGCAGTGACTCTCACCTAATAAATCTACAGCAGAGGATGAGCTACATTGTCTTGGAAGTACAGGAATAATGATACCAGCTCATGAAGCTAATTTTCTTCAGCCTTCTCATTGAATTTTTTCTCCTCCTGACTTGAACTCCTACTGCTTATGTAGCAGTACCACTACTAATGTGGTTGGCAGCTCTAGGGGTAGCCAAACAAAAAGATAAAGAAACAGAAATCTTCATACATATAGGTCCAACATTCCTAAAATAACAGTGTAACTCTCAGGGCAGAGGTAAAAACATTTTCACACAAACAGCTTACCTGGTCAAGATTTCTAGAATTCAAAACTTCCTAAGTGGTTTACATTGTGAAAAACATTAATAATGGATATGGAAAGACTTTTATTTTAAGGATGCATCTCATCTTTTAAAAAATGTATTTCAAGCATATCTGTAGAAAATAATTGAAGTTGAAAATCAGTAAAATTGTCTTGGGGATGAAATTCATTTTATAACTGTATAAAATGAAAGTCTTACTTGTTTACATGTTAAGAGATTAGAAAGGCTTTTAAGATAATGGATTAAAACATTATATAGTAAGTTTTAGATGTATTTTGAAAATGTTTATTATGAAAGACTTAAGAAACAAATTGTTACTGTAACTATACTTTTCCCACTGTTAATCAATTTTTGTACTCAGAAAATTATTTGAATATTTGATCTAGAATATGAAAGCTTAACAAACATGACATAACTCATAGGGTGGTACAAGTTTAAATTAAGCTCTTTTTCATATTTTATTTATGCAATAATTGTGATTAATTTCTAATGTTGGAAATCTTTAGGTATAAAAACACATAAGCAGAACTCACATGAGATGATTTATTAATGTTGCCATTTTCAAGGCATTACTGTGGCATTTCTTACTGATTATGTGTCTCAAGTACATTTTTTACATAGATTGATATGTTTTAATTTTTTGTTTTTTTAATTTAAAGTTTTAAACTTCCATTTTTATTTTGTATTAGACAGTCCGACTTTTCTATAGCTAGTAAATAAAATATTTTTCTTATTAATTTCATTTTGCATTTATATTGCATGTTTTACATTATATGGCAACATATTTACAAATAAAAACCTTAAATGAAACCACATTAAAAACTGAGATATTGCAGAAATACTAATATTTCATTACTTTTGATGTTAAAACATTTCTTTTAAACTAGTGATAATTATGTAAAAGTGTATTATGATAATTTTGTGGCAGTTAGAAAAAACTGAAATATAATAACAAATTGCTTTACCTTCATCCTTATAAAAACTGCTTCTAATTTTCAAACCTGAAACTTCCAATAACATATAGATATTGGATCTATTTGTGTGTGTGCGTGTGCGTGTGTGTGTGTGCATGTGTGTGTGTGTGTGTGTGTGGCGTTTTGAATATAAATGACCCATATCAGCTCACAGGGATTAGTACTATTAGGAGGTATGGCCTTGTTGGAAGAAGTGTGTCATCTGAGGGCAGGTTTTAAGGATTCAGAAGCTCAAGCCTGGCCTACAATGTTTCTCTTCCTCTTCCTGCTGCCTGTTCATTCAAATGTAGAATTCTAAGCTCTTTCTCCAGCACCATAGCTAACTGAATGCCCCCATGTTTCCAATCATGACTCTAATGGATTAAAGCTGTGAAACTGTAAGTCAACCCCAATTAAATGTTTCCCTTTGTAAAAATTTATATTTTCATGGTATCTTTTTATAGCAATAAAACCCCTAACTCAGTTACTATATAAATGTATATGTGTGTATTACATACATTCAGGAGCCCTGAAAAGTTGTAAGACTTATAAGATTATAATTATAATTACATATATTTGTGAGGTGCTATGTTGGTGCTGGAAACCAAACCTAACTTCTACTTGCCAGTGATGATTTTACATGTTGTCCCACTATTCCAGGCCCGTATTATCTTTTGAAACAATAGTGTGGTAAAAATAATTCATTGTAGTAGTTCATATGTGAAATATTATAAATATTCATCATTTAAAGCTAAAGAAATATTTTGGTCAATTGGTTTAAAGATACTTTCAAATCTGAGAAAAAATCTGAAAAAAAATGTATAAAGCTATAATTATACAAACTCCTTTTCAGCAATGAAACACAAAAAAAAATAAACCCTTTCCTAATAATAAAATGGTACTGAGCTTTCCATTCTTGGCATTTGCAGATAGTGGTGTAGAAGGGGGCCACTATTATTTTTAGTTTTGTTTGTGTCATCAAGACTTACTTCTTTTACTTTTCTTTCTTTATTTTTTGTTTGTATGTATGCTTGCTTATCATGTTATACATGTAGATATAATAGGATAATTTACTAAAATCAGTTTTCTTCTTTTCCCAGTGAGTTTTGGGTATTGAACTTGGATCATTAGGCTTGGAGGCAAATCTATTTCTGTTGTGAATCATCTTCCTGATGCACTTGATGTTTTACTTATGAATGTCAGTGTCTGGAGTGTAGTGGAGACAACAGAAATAATTGATCTATAGAATGTCTCTTGGGGAGGATACTAAAGGAAAAGTTATTCTAATTTAAACAGTTTATAAGTAGACTCATACTACAATAATATGAGTAGAATGACTGAAGTCTAAATTGGGAGGGGGACCACTTTATCTCATTCATTTCTACAAGATTCATCTCAAATTTTACTTAAGTAGAATATTTAACACCTAAGAAAATAAGAAAAGCCTCAATTACATGCTTCAGAACATTGTGAGCAGAAATCTAACACAGATTAAGCTCTAAATCAAGCACACCAGATTGGAAAACAAAGATTCTTACTAGCAGAGGAATATTTTATCTGAAAATTGTGAAGCAACTAAAATCATCCAGCATAAGTAATAACTAAAGAATTGTTTCATAGTAAACATAATATGTTTGGTAATAAACAGAGAGATTTGATAGTGAGCAACACAAAATGTTATAATTTGAATAATCATTGCTCACATAGGTCCACATATTTGAATACTTCGTCATTAGGTAGGGGAACTAGATGAGAGGAATTAGGAGGATTTGCCTTGTTAAGTACATGGGCCTTGTTAGAGGAAGTATGTCACTAGGGGTTGGCTTTGATGTTTCAAAAACTCCAGTCCAGTCCAATGTTTCTCCCTTCCTATTGTATTCAGATCTGGATGTGGAAACTCAACTACTTCTCCAATACCATGTCTGCCTTCATGTCACAGTGCTCCTGCCATAAGGATAATGGACTAAATATCTAGCTAAAGTTAGGCCCAATTAAATGCTTTTTTTAAATGAAAATTTATATGATTATGGTGTCCCATAAAAACAAAATAACACTGACTAAGGTAGAAATTGGTACGAGGGAGAAGAGTATCCCTATAAGAGGCTTCACCATGCTGCTTTTTTATTTATATATTTATTATTTGGTAATCTTACATCATGCACCCCATCAAACTCAGTTATCAGACCTCTCAGATTCATGCCCACTCTTATGATTTCCTATTTGCAAAGACACCCATTCATGCTGCTCATTTACTTACTGGAGCATAATTAAACTCCCTCTGGCCAGACCCTTAAAGAAAACAAGTCTTTCCTCACCCACTCTCCTGGCAGAGGACATCAATGCACAAGTGAGACATTGTGTCATTTAGCTATGTTCTAGCCTTGCGTTTTTATGTTCAATGATATCTTTCTCTTTTTTAATTTTTTTTAAAGTCACTAATGAGTGAATACATCCCCTGCTTCTCTTTATGGGATTGTGATACCTCACTCAGGAGGATGTTCTCCCTATGCTGCTTTTTGGTGGAATGTTGACTTTGGGTTTTTAGGATTAGAAAATCAGTTGAACGCCTTAAAGAGGGCTAAATGGACCATAGTAATAGGAGCATGGAAGACAGTACTGAGGGCATTTGAACTATGGGTACCTGGATAAAGATGCTTTACAGGAAAAAAAAATATTAGCATGTGGGATAGAGACTCTTCTTGTGATGTTTTAGAAAAGAAGATAGATGCTTTTTGTCTTTGTTTAAAATATCTGCATAAAACTACATTGAAGAATTTGGGATTGATCATTTTGTCAGAGAAGATTTCAAGATAGCCTAGTATTGACTGGGTCCTATGGTTATTAGTGACCACTGTTATGCAGATAGATATTGAAAAGGAGCATACTAAGCAAGGAAAATACAAATTGTACAGTTTGGGGAGAAAAGGAATACCAGGAAGTGTAATGGGTCTGAATACAGTACTCAAAGCCATAAAAAGTTTAAGAAAGTCCTCATACTAAAAGGAAGTAAGTGGCATCCTCAGGCCAAGACCCTACACAGATAAGCTTCCAATTATGGAAAGGAATTAAAGAAAAACTTAAGCATTAAAAATCACCTAAAATAGAAAGTTTATAAAGTTATAATTGAATGAGGGCTAATTCAAGCCTCATCAAGAAAAGAACTTGGCAGATTTGGCCACATGGGTCTAATGTTAGAGTAAAGGATACAAAAAAAATTTTGAGACCTCCTTGTGCATCTCAGAAGAACTGTTGAGGCCAGGATTATATCAGCAGTGTTTCTGTGCAGAGGCACAGAGTGCCCACTGTGTGAAACAGTGGAGGTGAAGCTTGGATTGAGTTGGGGCTTCCAAAAGTTTGAATATGTCAGGTTCATAAGATTCCTGTCAGGAAAGCTACAGACCAGTTGTGGGAATAGCACAAGGGAGAGAAGTATATTTCATCCCACAAAGCTAGAAAGAGTTAGAAATTTGAATAGCTCTTTGAATTAGACATAGAATTGTCCAGGTTTGCACTGATAGTTTTCAGTCTTGCTTTGGTCAAATATTTCTTCATGATGCTCGCTTCCCTTGTTCTTGAAAAGGAATGTATATTTTTTCCGTATAGCTTTGAAGCATATGATCTGATCTTTGATTTTCATTTTACAGGTGGTTATAGTTAAGAGATTGTTATGAATCTGAAAAGAGACTTTGAACTTTGGTTATTAAAGACTTCTTACATTTAAACAGTGATGAGACTATTACATAGTATGAGGATTTTTTGAATTTGGAATGAAAGCCTTGGCCACTATGAGGGCCTATGAGGGCTACTTTGTCAAATGTGGTAATTTTAATAAAATATCTTCCATATGCCCATTTTTGAAAGCTTGCTCATTAATGAGAGACACTACTTGATAGGTACTAGGAGATATGGCCTTGTTGGTGGAAGTTTATCACTGGGGTTGGGATTTGGGGATTCAAAAGCTCAAGCAAGGCCCAGGATGTAGTTTGCTCCTGTGTCATCATTGGTATTCATTTTACTGAGCAATGTATTCCTTTGAGGTAATAAAGTCACGACTCCAAAAGACAGATGTCAGAAGAAAATGTTTTATCTGACATATTCACCTTATATTTTATGAGATGTTAACATATAAAACATACCACAAACATTGCTTTGTAAATATCACAAAGTGATTCAATGTTCTCTTTTATTGAGCACAACTACCATGACAACTACATTGTATACTTTGATGAATCTAACCAAAATTAAAACACATAAGTGTGAGATTATTTTTCTCTAAATGGAGATGTTATTTTTCCTCCAATTCCTTGCTTCATGCATTAATGAAAGCCATGCATCATTGCTTTAAGTGAAGTAAAGCACAAGATAAAATAGGACATTGCTATTAACCTCTAACATTAGTGTGTAGGGAGGCAGAGACAAGTTTAATAACTCAAAGATAAAATACTCAAAGTGTAATTACCTAAGCCTGCTTACCATGGCACATTAACATAGGATAATAAACTTGTCTATTTTCACAGAGGGATGAAATCATAGTCCATAATCAATTGTATCCATTTTGTGGCTTATGAAATGACTGCTGTTTTAAAAGGAGGTCATCTTATGTTTTATTTCTGTCAAATGATGCAATGTTTCAGCTTATTATTAAAGAAAGCTGAGTTTAGAAATTTCAGATTTAAGATCATTTAACTCTCACTTAAAAAATCTTTTTTTGTTTTATCCAACTTAATCTAACCATTATTTTTAGTTCATGTTCTATATTATTTTAACTTCTCAGCTTACTTGAATTTCAGCCACATAATAAGTATTTTTTAGGGGGAATACAAAATAATGATATGCCAGAATTCCATTTTAATATATCCATATCTTACATAAGTATAAAATGTTTTGCAACAAAGTAGAGTTTTCTGCAAAAAAAAAATATGGAGAATAGCTGTTCTTTTTCCCCACTGCCTAATAATTTCCTTGTTGACATCATTTTTGATAACATAGTGTTCTTTCATTTTAGATACATAAAAATATTTTTAAATACCCATAATTTACATGATAGAAACAAATTAACCACTTTTTGTGTTTAGCTGCTTAAATCATAACTAAATTTAAGATTTTCAGAAAGTTTGAAAACATATGAATAGGTTTATGAGGGTTTAACATGTGATTTCTCTGTGTAAATATGCTTAAGGGTAAGAGGCATGAAACTCTCTAAGTCAACTCTATGTTCTAAAACTTAATATGTAGTTTCAGTAACACATTTTCTTTGTGCTTACATGCCCAACATTATTATTTTAATGATTAACATTATTATTGGTACAAGTGACAAACAACTAAAATGTCTAGCAATAAGTTTCATATTTCATATGACATTCTAATACACTCATGCCCATATCCTGCTATGCCCAGCCTCTTCTTATTGTCTGTTACATTTTTTTGGAAACAAAGTTACACAGTTATCAGCCATTTTATATGTGCTTCCTTGTTGGGTTTAAGAATAGACTTTCATAAATGTAATCATAGCAGAAAATTTTAAGTTTTCTTTTAAGAGTATGTTATGGATTTATATGGAGTGAAGTAAGTTTCTATTTGCCATTAACAAATTTATAAATTATTACCTGAAATCTTGAAAAAGAGAATATCTTTTAGGCCATGGAAATAATAGTGAAATTGAATCTATCGCAGAATCATAGGTGACCTTCTTCCTCATTAGCTCTGTTCAAGCTCAGGAATAAATGAGGCTTATAAATGTTGTTAGGGAGGATGGCCATTTTCACAATCTTGATGTTTCCTTCCCAGAGGATAAAAAGTATTTCCATTTTCTGATCTCCTTTTCAAACTTTTTCTTCAAAGTTTTAAATTTTTCTTTGTAGTAGTCTTTCATTACTTAGGTTAGATTTAGTGAAACATGTTTTGTCAGGTTTCTTTTTATTTTATCTATATATAAAGAAAATTATTTTCCAATTCATTTTATTTTATATTTATTTTTGATATATATCAAATGGCCATCCTGCAGTTTCTCAAAAAAAAAAAAAAAACCTGACAATCAGTAGCTTACCATGAGCCATACCTCATAAACTCAAAGGATGAATATTCATATCAAAAGAACATTTGCTCAACAACACTCATAACAGCATTAAAGATAATAACCAGAAGCTGTAAACAACTTAGATGCCCCACAACCAAAGCATGATGTTTTTAATGTGGTACATTTACACAATGGAGTATTTTTCAAAATAAATAAAACACACACACACAAATAACATCTTGAAATTTGCAAGCAAATATATAGAACTAAGAAAAACTTTATCCTAAGTGAGACAGAAAGACACACATGGTATGTACTCACTCATAAGTGAATATTAGGCAAAAAGCAAAGGATAATCAGGCTACAATCCACAACCCAGTCAAGGTACTTAGTTAGGAGGATGCTAAGAGAAACCATTATTGATTCCCCCTAAGAAGGGGAAATAGATAAGATCTTCTGAATAAATTGGGAGCATGTGGGTAGGTGGTAAGGGTAGAAAACAGGAGGAAGAAAATGGAGAAAGAGAGCAAAGACAGATATTTTGATTGAGGGAGTCATTTCGTAGTTAGAGAGAAAACCGTTGCTAGGGAAACTGCCAAGAATCCACAAGAATGACCACATATAAAACTATAAGCAATAGTGGAGAGAGTTACTGAACTGGACTTCCAGTGAAATAAAAATTGATTGTCATCATAAAACCTTCACCCACTAACTGGCTGACCCAGATGTACAAAACCCACAGCTAAACACTGAGCTAAGCTCCCAGTCCAGTCAAAGAAAGGAAGGAGGGATTATATGACCAAAGGGTAAAGTATATAATGGGGAAACTCCCAGACACAGTTGACTGAAGGTACTGGAAGCTCACTGATTTTGGATTGACAGCTGAAGAACTTGCATGGGACCAAACTAGATCCTTTGAAAGTAGATGACTTATAGGTGACTTGAGCAGTTTGTGAAGCTTCTTGCAGTGGGATCAGAACTTTTCCCTAGTATATAACTGGTTTTTGGAGACTTTCTCCTAAAGTAATTTCTTTCCTCAACCTTGATACAGAGAGAATGGACTTGGTGCTTCCTTAATTTGATAAGCCAGACTCTGTTACTCCTAAATGAAGATGGATTGTATGGGAGGTGGTATATGAGAAGCTATGTATATGGTGAGTTGGAGGAGTGAATTGAAGGGGAATTGTGGTTTGCAAAATGAAAAACAATATTTTTATATAAAATATTCACCAAAAAAGTCATCCTAACAAAAAAAAACTACTGATTCATTAGCAATCCCTATAAAATCCAGAGGTACTTCTTCATATAAATCTATAAAATATATTCTAATAATGACACACAATACACACAAAAAATTTTGACAGTATTTTTCTCCACTTTCCTCCATTTCAAGTTATATCAGAACTATCATAAAAAAACAGTGTTGCACTCACTGAAATTAGTTAATTTATCAATCAATCAGTAGCTAGAAATGTATTTAAGACTGTGCTCATCAAGTCATATGTTTTGTTTTGTTTTGTTTTGACAAAGAAGCAAAATTTACATTAAAGAAAATATTGTTGTTCCCGAAATGGTGTAAGTCAAACTGGATAGGTACATATAGAAGTCTAAAACTCTGTCTTCATGTCTTATCTTGCACAGAATTGCAAATGTACCAAAGAAATCAACGTGAAAATTTATATATTGACTTAAAGGAGAAAATTGCTATTACATTGTAATGTAGGTACATGAGATCACTTTATGAACCATATCTTTTTATTTTAGGCATTAATATCAAAACCTGACAAATGAGACTTCTTGAAACAAAGAAACAATAAGAACAAAATCTTTTCCATAGCAAATAACATTACCAATTGAGTGAAGGAACAACAAAGCAACTATACTCCAACAGATGGTTATTGGGAGTCTATACAAATGATTCACAAAACTTAACATAAAGAAACTACTCAGACAAAAATTGGGGGCATAGATCTTAACAGATTTCTCAGATGAAATAGAAAAGCCTGGAAGATATTTCTAAAAATGTTCAATATCTGTAGTCATCAATGAAATAACTTTAAATTACTCTGAGATTTTTTTCTTACCCAAACCAGAATAATAAGGATAACAATAACAACAACAACAATAACCACAAGAACAATAACATACAGATTTTGGAGCAAATGTGAAGATAACACACACTTTTAGATTTTTTTCTGGAAGATAAAATTGATAAAGCACTTATAAAAATCAGTCTGTTGATTCCTTAAAAATCTAAAAAACAGGATCTATTATATGACGTACCTATATACCTTTCTTACAAATCTGTCCACAAGATGTTATGTTCATTCACAGGAATGCTGGTTCTTACTTTTTAAATTGATGTTACCCAAAATACCTGGAAAATAGAAACATCTATATGTATGCCAACTGATGAATGTAAAATAAAAGTGTAATACCTTCATGTAATAGCCTTCAGCTGTTAAAAGAAAGCAGGTTCTGGGGAAAGAGTCAATTTTCATGATGGATGCCGTTCTTGAGAGGTTGCACATGCTCCACTAAATAATTGGTTAGATATCCATAAATTTTCTAAAACACTAACTAGACTCCATAGTTTAAAAAGATAAACAAGAAAAAAATCACATGAAATTGTGTTGACCTAATTAGAAGTGGAATTAAAAGAAAGAAAGAAAATGCTAGGAATATTTGGCCAAAACTTGTTATATGCAAGTATCAATATAATAATAAATAACATATTGAAAAAATTAGTTAGTATTTTTGATTTTAATATCTCCATAAATACTTTATAGTTATTTCTGAAAGTTGACAGTTTAGTTTTCAAAATAATATGTAAGCTTAAAAGTAATTCATTGTAGTCTTTCTTTAAATAACTTTAGAAATTATTAAAAATAACAAAATGTCTTCTACCTGAATTGTTTCTTAATCATCACAGTATAATAAAGTTATTACTTCATTTGTGTGTTATCAATAAATATAATTTATTAAAATAATATTTTAATATTGTAGTATTTATATTTGTAATGTAGTTTTCTGGACATGTTAATTTAAACCAGTAAGAATTTTTTATTTAAATATTTTATTTATATTACTAATAGTTACATATACGTGTAATTGTGTATACATTTGTGTGTATGTATGTGTGTCTGTGAAAACTCACAAAGTCTAGAAGAGGGTATTAGATTGCAAAGAGTTTGAATTTAGAGACTGTGAGTCTCCTGAAATTGGTGCTGGTGACTGAAGTTGAATATTCTGATTTGATGTTATAGTGAAATTAAGATGCTTGTTTCCAAAGTTTGTTTTGTGGGGTGGGGACAGCACAGGATCTCAACTGGGTTGGCCAGAAGCAACTCACTGTGTATAGCAGGCAGCAGGCTAGCACAGATCTTACAAAGACACACCTACTTATTATGTCAGACAAGTGATGAAATTAAAGTTGTTTGCCTTCCTCTCTGGCTATCAAATTTCATTAGCATATATATATATATATATATATGTTTCAATTTACTCAGAAACTATCTAAATTTAAAGCACCAATTTAAATTTACTCTAAACAAGAGTTTAATTGAGTAGTTAGTTATTTTGTTTAGTTTTGTTATATTATAGAACTCAAATGAAGAAAATCACATTATTGTTTTTGTCATTTTGTAATGTTCAGCTGGGTCTAGTAAACTTTTCATATAAATAATGATAAATTAGTTTACTATGCCAATATATTTTTCTAGTAGTTCACCATTATTAACGTTATTAATATTTCAGTACTTATTATACATGTAATTATATTGTACAAATATTTGTGGAAAATGTTTTAAAGAGACATTGTAATTAGGGATAATAATGAGAATATAAAAAAAATGAAGCTTTGAAGTATATGAGATTAGAAGCGTGAACATTAATGACCCAAACAGATAATGGTGGTAATCACTTAAATATTTCTAAAATGATGAACAAAAATGTGAATAAAATGCTTTATATTTAAAGATACTTATAGTCACTTGTTACAACTTTATAATTTATTATATTAGCCTTCAAATTAATCTTGAAATGTGAGATATTTTCTAAAGAATAGAAATAAAGCATACTATAACAGAGAATTTTTTCTTTGAAGTACATAATTTGGAATAAAAAAGAAAAATAAAACTCCTCCTATCAATAGAGTTACTGTAGTAAGAAGCATAGATTATATAGTCATTTATTGACTTCTTTCTCTTACTAGTGTAATGGTTGATGTACATTTATGCCGTGGTTCAAAGAAGAGGTCTATACTTTATATCTAAACTTAGAAATACAAATTAGATTCAATTCTTTCACTCTCAAATTTTATCTTTGCTGTTTTCTGGCAGATTCAGCTGTCTTAATATGATTCTTAAACTATTACTATTTAAATAAAATATATATTTTATTTATATGAAAATAAAAACAAAATTTGCCATCTATGTAATATCACTGACCAAAGGTAACAATTGTTTCATCAATTTCTATGTTTCTAAGCTTATATAAAATATATTACACATCTGACAAAAAAGAACAGTGACACAATATTGTACAAAGTAAACAAAAAAATTAGTTAACAATAGGAGGAAAACCTAATCTAAAATAATGGCATTATTTGAACATCAGCAGGAACACAATCAGTAAAAGATGATTAATACATATTCAATTATGCCAGAACAAAGATTGAGAAAACTGAGACAAAGCATAAAAATATTTTAACTTCAGCAGATATAAATATTATTGAGTTCCTTAAAAAATATCCAATATTTTAAAACTTATTACTAATGTATCTAATGGATATATGAGTAATTTATGCCTTAAAATTTTTAACTCATGTTGCCTACTATATTTATAAAGAGTACATATAGAAAATGATGATACTATTCACTAATATACCACCAAGCCATCATAGAAAAATAGTCATAGCCGAAACTGATTATTCTATGATAATTCTGAAAATTTGCTTATGGCATCACAGCACCATTTTAAAGGTATATTGTTATCATATACATTTAAATGACTAAACCTGTGCAGTTTTAAATATATCCTATGTGTCATATGTTAAAATTTTAATGGGTTATTATATCCATTTGTATATGGCAGCACTAATGAGAACATGAGAACTAAATAAATAATGAAAAGTAACATGAGTCTTGGAGTGAGATATGATGGAGAGGACTATGGAGCAGTTGGAGGAGAAGAATAATAAATATGATTAAGATACATGTTGTTCTGGTTAGAACATGTCAACATGTATTAAGATAGATACTGACAACTTGAAACAAGCTAGAGCCATTTGAGTAGAAAAACCCACAAATCAAAAAGTGCTTCTGTCAGATTGCTGTGGTGGCAAGTATGGAAGGTATTTTCTTACTAAATGATTAATTCCAAAGGGCCATATCATTGTGGGCAGTGATATACTTAGGTAGGTGGTGGTCTATTCTTTATACTCCCTCTTCCATATCTCCTAGGCTTGAAGTATTGTAGTAGAAATGTTCTTTTGGTGGATAACACTCAAATATCACTTATTTCAGATGTTTAAGTAGTAACTATTATCTTCTTTTACCCATACTCATGACAAAAAGCAGTTTCTCTGCTTATGCCTCAAAATGACATTTGAGTATAAATATTTAGAAGATAGCTTAAACCATGTTAATTTAGTTAAATGGTATAAGTAAGTTCTCCCTCAGCATGAGACATCTCCATCTGCTTTTAAAACTTGGTTTATCATAGCAGACATAAAAATTCTTTTTCAGTGTTGTTGTAAATCCAATCAGGAAACTGTTGGTTATCTCAATACCAATTTTTTTCCTATTGTGTTATTTGACACATCTTACCTAACAAGGTGGTACTATAGCTCAGAGTTTAACTCCCTAGCAGCCTAGGGAGCACATCCTGGGACTATGAAAACTACCCAAAAGAGAACAACTACCAGCCCACCTCCAGCTTGTTTCCATTATACCCCACAGACAATGTGTATAATTTCTTCAGAAAAAAGTGGCATATCAATTGGTTATGGTGGGTAGCCAAGAGAAATGGCAAGCATCCATTATTTTGGCGGCTTCTGGACTTTACCTAAGAACTCATGAGGAAGCATCCTATCCTGAAATCCCAGAGATTGTATGTAACAAACTTTAGCATTTAGGAACAATCTAGACATAATAGAAAATATCATTTTTATAATACTTTAAAGTATCTTCTCAGTTTTTAATTAAATAATCAATTAGTGACACACATGAGCCATTGTGCATAGTTTTCTTGTTGAACCTGAAATACAATTTATGGGATATGGTATGTCCTTCCTCTATGTTGATTCCTATAATATATTCTAGATGCAAAGATGATAGAAAGCATCTGTACTGTACATACAGAAATATCTCCCTGGATTTAAACTTATATTGATGCTTAACTGGTCTGCATAATAACAGTTACCAGATAGCTCTTTTGTAAATCCTTTTATTTTATTTGTTCCTTTCTTAGTTTTGTGGCTTTTATAAAAATACCAAGTTTGTGGTGGCCATAGCACAACCATGGGCATTAGCTGAGAATTACTATGCTTTCATTTTCTGTTGCTGAGCCTAACCTGGCTTGAGGAGCTTTAGATTTTATTTTGTAAGTTTCATATATTTTAGAGAAAAGAGAAGGTTTTTTTTTTTTTTACTGTATGAGTTTTTGTCTATTCTGAATGTTTTGCTTTTTTATATAAATGTATAAAAAATTAAAGTTAAAAGAATACCAAGTTTAACTTCAAATCTAAAGATGTAAAGGCTGACTCTACATAGGAAAAAAAAAATGTGTGGGTATGACTTTCTGTGCCTGAGCTTTCATTTAGGTTGTGTTTCCTCCCAGTTCCAATGATTTACCTGTAAAGCTCATAAGATTTACCCATTCATACAGATGAATCTAACCTGAATGAGTAGAATATCTTTTTTATGAGTTTTTTGGTATATGGAAAACCCTGTAAAATTGCATCAATTTATCGTTTGTAGTTGACCTAGTCAAGAGATTGGAGGGACTCTGAAATAAAAAGTTTAAAACTTTAAAAAATGAAACTGAAGATGATGCATTAAGATAAAAATAATTTTCAAACTCACAAATTATTATAAGTAAATTTTGAAAATAATTATCTTACACAAAGAAATCAGCATATTCAATGTAATAGCAATCTAATCCTCAAACTTGATTTTAAACAGAAATGGAAAAATATAATAAAAGACATATGAAAATTAAAAAGACCATATGTAGCCAAATCAGTCTTGAAAAAATGATCTCAAGTCCTTCCACAGGTTTTAAAACAAACAAACAAAAAACACCAAAACAAACATCAAACAAAAAACATTATACTGGGACAGAAACAGATACAGAGATCAATAAGATTGAGCAGGAGACTCATTTAAGTACATGCAATAACAACTACTTGATCTTTAGAGGTTTTCAAATACACCTTGGAAGAAAGACAACATCTTCAACAAATACTATCAAGGAAAAGAGTCATCTGCAAGTACAAGAAGGAAACACATTCTTACTTCTCACCCTGATTAAAAATGAAGTCTAAATAGATCCAAGATGCAAGTTACAACTTAACACACTGAAATGACTGAAAAGAGAAAGATGTCATTGAAAGATGCAAGCCTTTCTAAATAGGTCCCCTGTCACTTAGAAAATATGGCCTACAATTTGAAAATAGAAACTAAGGAAATAGGTACCTTTTTACACCAAGAGAAACCATTAATTTAGTGACTTGACAGGTCAGAGAGGATGAAAGTATATTGCACATCTTGTACAATCTACAGAGAATTAAAGTCCAATATATATATATATATGTATATATACATATATATATATATATATATAACTGAAAACACAAAATTCTGAGAAAAAAATTAAATAAATACAGATCTAAACAGAGTTCTCAAAAGACGAAATAAAACAAAAGATAAATATTTTTAAAATATTCAATATGAATAGCTGTCAAATTTCTCTGAGTCTCTATGTTAACCCACTAGGAAAAGCTACCTTCAAGAAATCAAGGGACAACAAATGCTAGTGTCTTAGTGAGTAAAGGAAAACTCTTATTTATGGTTCAAGAGATGGAAATACATTGTAGACACTATGGAAATTAGTATGATGGAAGATCAATCTATCTGAAAATGTACTCTAAATACCAGCTTCATATCATAACATAGACTATACCTGATACTGACCTCTGTTTAAATATCTTTGCAATTTAAATGAAGTATTATCTAGGTATGTGGAAGTTACATACTTCTGTAACTTTAAACATCTACATTTTACTTTAGTTTCAATTAACTTTACTTAGTTATGTATTTGTATGTGTATGGGCACATCCAAGCCATGGTATATTTGTATAGTAAAAGAAAATATAAATGAATACAATAAATAAATATAACAAATTCTGTATATATTATAATTTCCATAGATTCTCATGGATATGGAAGTCACTTAGCAATACTGTTCTCTTGTGCAGATGTTTAATGGTGATAATGAATTTGGACTGAAGATAATAAATGATGCATAGAATTTTTTTCTGGAAACAGTTATTTTTATATCTTTTGCAGGGGTACTTATAGTGGAGAATGCTAGCATAAATAATTATTTCGACTATATTATAGTGTTATAAATATTTTAATGTGTTAGTTGTACATTTTGTAAACTTATTTGTTGCTTTATTTGTTTTGGTGGAGACAGATTTTTTTTTCGTTATAGCCCAGAATGCCATAAAAATCATAACATGTTGCTGTCAAATTTTAAACTTGCAATTTCTGGGTCTTAGTCTGTTCTAAAATAGAGGTATGTGGGCTGTAAGCCATATTTTTTTAAAAGTAATTTTAAAAGACGTTGAGATAGCCCCAGTTTATTACATTCGATTATCTTAAAATATGCCTGGGGGTTATATCATCTATGAAACAAATATTTATAAAGCCTCATACTATTTTTTTCATAAAAAGAGTATGCTATTAAATTACCATTTTGTTAAAAATATATTGAGAATGTAGAGTCTAAGAACAAAGAGATAACTTAAGATAAATTATTTTCCTAGGAGAGTTTTTAATTGGACTTTAGAGGAGAAATAAGAGGAAAGTAACTCTAGCACAAAACCTAAAACAAGCAAGAAAACAAAATATTTTATATATGTTTTGTGATGATTGACATATATTCAATACATTTCAGATACTTTTAAAATGTTATTATTAAATAATATTTATGATTTGTCTTTATGTGGAGATGTGCATTTAGATACAGGTGCCCATGGAGTCTAGAGAATGATAAGATCTTTGGAAGTGGAGTTTAAGACTATTGTGAGTCAGCAGAATTTGATGTGGGGCCTCTGTAGGAGTTTCATATTCTTATGCTCTGATCAATCTCTTGATCCCTCAATAGATAATGCATTTTCAGACATATTTTCTTCTCAGATAGTCTTGGCTTTTCCTTGATCTGACATTGTAGATCAGGCTGGTCTTCAACTTGAGATCTGCCTGCTTCTGCCTTCTGACTCTGGGATTAAAGGCATACAACACCACTGCCTACATAAATACAAACTATTCAGTCATTGTTTTGAAACTTTAGAAAATTCAGAGTGTCTATATGACAATTGTGTTTATTAGGGAGAAAACATTAAAATGTTTTCCTAGGTTATTATTTTGTTGTTGTTGTCCTTGGAGAAAAAATTAGAGATTTAAGATTCTATTTATAAATATTGTGTAATATTTACCAATTTCTCTGTTTCCTTGAGCTCTTTCTAGTCTCTGACTCTTTGTCTATGATGTCCAGAGGTGGTTGAAAAGTCAATAGTCTTTTGTTGTTGTTTTTAACCTATAGACAATTCCCTGCCAGAGAAGTCTTTCTTTAGCCTTAAGGTCTTATGCCCATTAACAAAGTTAGCAAAATCATATATAGAAGGTGGAATGTTGAAGCAAGAAACAAACTTTAAAATGTGAATATTATTAAGTTTCTCAGACCTCCTCAATTCCAGTAAAAGCAGGATTTCCAGAGGCAAATATAGTGTAACAACTACATATATAACTAAGTACTATGGTAAAAGTGCTTTGTCACTTATCAGGGAGTTAAAAGAGAAGTCAAAAAAGATACTGGTACTTTGCAATAAATGAATAGCAAAAGCTACTTTAATCTGAAATTGAAACTAAAACCTGTCAAACTTTTTATTAATTTTTATTTATTGTAATAACAACCACAGTTTCTTCTTCCTCCTCTCCACCCAGATTATCTCCTTACCTCCTTTCTATTCCCCCATCAACTCTTAAGAAATGGTAAGACCTCCCTTAGTAGTCATCAGTGCTAGGCATACCAAGTTGGGGCAGCACAAAATTCCCCTTTCAACCTGAATTAAGATATCTCATCATAGAAAATAGATTCTAAAAAGCCAGTTCATGTACCGGTAACAGATCTTGGTCCCACTTCTAAGGGTCCCACAATCAGACCAAACTACACAAGTATTACTCACATGAAGAAGGCCTAGGTTTGTCCCATACAAGCTCCCTGACTGTTGGTGTACGATCTATTAGCTCCCAGTAGCTGAGATTAGCTGTCTCTGTGAGTTTTCCAGTCATGATCTTGATCCCCTTGCTCATATAATTCTACCTCCTCTTCGACTGGTCTCCTGGAGCTCGAACCAGTGTAAATCCTAGCATCTACATTCATCAGTTCCCGTATGAAAATTCTATAATGACAATTAAGGTAGTCATCAATCTGATTGGTGGCCAGTTCAGGCACCCTCTCCACTATTGCTAGGAATCTTAGCTGGGGTCATCCTTGTGGATTCCTGGGAGTTTCGCTGACACCACATTTCTCCATAACCCAATAATGACCTCTTCATTCATGATATCTCTTTTCTTTCTCTCCCTCTCCATCTCTCCTACAAATCGGCCATCCCAATCCCTCATGTTCCCTTCCTCCCATTTCCTACACACTACTACTCCCCTACCCCTCCCCCAGTTTACCAGGGTATCTCATCCGTTTCTCCTTGCCAGGGCTATCAATTTGTCCTTAGTATCCTCCTTGTTACCTTATTTTCTGGGACTGTGAAGTGTAGGCTGGTTATTCTTTACATCTATATCTACTAACATCTCTTATGATTGAATTCATACAGTGGTTGTCTTCCTGAGTCTGGTTGCCTCTCTCAGGATGATTTTTTGCTGGTTCTATCGAGTTGTATGCATATTTCATCAGGTCACTTTCTTTCTTTCCTTTCTTTTCTTTCTTTCTTTCTTTCTTTCTTTCTTTCTTTCTTTCCTTCTTTCTTTCTTTCCTTCTCTCTTGAGTAATAATGCATTTTGTAAATGTACCACAGTTTTTTTTATTATTATTCTTCAGTTGATGGGTATCTTGGTTGTTTCAAGGTAGTGACTATTACAAATAGTGCTGCTATAAACATAGTTGAGCAGATGTCCATGTGGTATGATTATGCATTCTTAGGGTATATACCCAAAAGTGGTATTGATAAATTATGGGTTAGATTGATTCTCATCTTTCTGATAAATCTACATATTGATTTCCAAAGTGGCTATTCAGGTTTTCACTTCTATTAGCAATGTAGAAGTGTTCTTTTTACCCTACATCCTCTTCAACATAGCCTGTCTTCAATGTTTTTGATTTTAGCCATTCTGACATGTGTAACATGTTATCTCAGAGGTGTTTTGATTTGCATTTCTCTAATGACTAAGGATGCTGATCAGTTCAACTTTATACTTATTTTTTGTTTAAAAAAGTATTTTTTCATACTCAACACTGTTCCCCCTCTCTCTCATCATACTAGTCCTCCCTCAGCCTTCTTCCAACCCCATCTCCTTCCATTTCCACCAGAGGATTAAAAATTCCAAAGTATGTCAATTTGGTCTGGCATATGTATTTCTCTGTAGGAAATAGGCTCAGAGATGTCAGTTTATGTACCAGGAATAAACTCTGGTCTGACTGCAAGAGGCTCCACAAAATGCCCATGTCATTCCATGTCTACATTCTGAGGGTTTAGTTGCTTTTCATGAATGTTTCTCAGTTGTCATTTCAGAGTTAGTGTGCTTCCAATAGCTCTGGTCAGCCCTCTCTGTGGATCTCCCCTTCATAATCCTGATCCCTTTGCTCATATAATCTCTTTCTTTAGGGGGACCAGGAGCTTGACCTGACATGTAGGTATAAATATCTGCCTCCATTAGTTGCTGAATAAAGTTTCTATAACAAAAATTAGAGCAGTCAAGGGCAGCCTTAACTGAAACCTTATATTCTGGTCTTTCCACTTCATTACCCTGATCCATTTCTTTATTTCCCCTTTCTAAATTATTCTTACAGTAATTTCTATCCCAACCTTTGCTTCTACATAAGAGGATTTAGGATAGATATCAACAAGGTCTTAATTATATAACTGTTAAAGATGAAAGAATTATCTTAATTAACTGAATCCTGTTCCCAATATTAGGTCTCAATCAGTTAGTTTCTAGACCATACCACAAACTAGAACAGGGCTTTGGGAAACAAGAACTTATGCTAAATCACATATATATAGCCTTGCTGTGAAATCCCCAAATGCTATGATTTTTTAATAAAAGATAAATGTAAATCTTACTGTCTCATGCCCAAATATTTTTATGGCACTTAAAGAACTTCTTTCTGTGCATTTCTAATACATACTTCACAAGAAAACCACATTGCAATGCAATGATTTCATAGCTAATAAGTTTTCCTTTATTAATCAGAAAAATACAGATGATATAATAATCTAATTCATTCTTAAAAGGATGACAGATAAAGCTGATTATTCTATTTTAAACACATATGATTTTACCAAAATCTGTACGTAGACAATTTATGTAAAAAATTTCTTTATTGTAGTTCAAAAATTTATTTGAAGGTGCTCCATTTTAAATTTTAGAAACACATAATTTATAAATATATATGTTATGAAATGTGTAAAATCTGGACAATATATTTTCATCTTCATGGCTACAAAGATATCAAAACATACTTTATAGTCTTTCATATAAATTTATATTTAATATTTGAAAATATTCTTTGTGATTGCCCCTTATTTTGCTCCTATTATTAAAGTTTGATCCAAAAAAAGGAACCTTTTATCTTACGGACAAAGCATCTACACAACGAAATTAGTGTTTATTTTCATTTTATTTGTGACTATTTAAATAAGAATAGTCACCTTAGTCTCAAATATTGAAAGTTTTTTGAACAGGGAGTAGCACTCTCTACTAGAGAGGGATTAGGCATAACCTTGCTGGTAGAAGTGTATCACTGGAAATGGTACTTGGAGATTAAAAAGTTTGAGCCCGGCCCAGTGTTTCTCTCTTTCCTGCTTCCTTCAGAACCAGATATAAAATTCTCAGCTACATCTTCAGCAACATATCTGCCTACATGTCACCATGTTTGTTGCCATAATGACAAAGAACTAAACCTCTAAAACCATAAGCAAGTCCCAATTAAATGCTTTGTTTTGTAAAAGTTGCCATATTCTTGGTGTCCCTTCAGAGTAATAGAATCTTGACTATGTCAGAGTAAAGAATAAATACATTTTATCTTAAGAATAAAGCATCTAAAAAATAAATTATTTTTATTCCATTCAACCTCAGCACTTTGATTAGGTGGGGTTTTTTGTTTTTGTTTTTGTTTTTTTTTTTTGCTCTTGGTACATGTTAAATGGAGTTAAATACTATAAAAAACAGTACACATTATATGTAAAAAACAATTTGAAATAATGTCAGCTAATTCAAGGAGATGCACAGTATTAGTTTTACATTACATTATTGTAATAGTTTTACACTATTAACTCCATATTTTGAAACTTATTTTTTCAAAACTTCATGTTACACATTTTAATCATATTTACATAATTTATCAAATCCCGTTTCTCTACTTAATGTCTCCCTTTCTTTAAATCATCAAGTTAAATTTTTGCAGTATGTGGATAAAGCAAGTACATTTTCTCTCTCTTAATGTGTGACACTTATTAAGGTGTTCATTTTGCGAGAATAATCTCTTATTCTTTAAACTGATTTCTTATATCAATCAGGGAATATGTTGAAATGAACTAATCACCTTGTTTCCAAAATATAGGATATAAATTCTGATTTTATTATCATATTCAGATGTGTGTATGTGTGTGTTTGGGATTATTTCTGTTTTACTGTAAAATATCTTTAATAAGCAACTGATATGATAAATATTTAAATGATTTAAAAACTACACTTGTATTCATCAGCTAAATAGGTGCTATCCAAATTACATTAAAAACCACAAAATTCAATGAGAAAAATGACAGAATAACCTTATTTCAAGGGGGCAATGAATATAAATAGACATTTTTCAAAAAGAACACATATACATTGCCCAACTATATAAAGATGCTCAAATGCCTTACCCTGCTCTAGTAGCCAAGAACCTGAGACTAGATAGGCAATGAGCCTAAGAGAAAAGCAAATACCTATAATTTGGTTACAGAAAGATATTATTAAATTACTTGTAATGACATTTTGCTGTATACATGAATTAGTATGTTCCATTTGTTTACTTCTGTAAAGCTGTGTTATTTTGCCTATCTAAAACACCTGAGTAGTCTCATATATAGCTGAACAGCCAATAGCTATGCAGGAGAAACAAATTGGTGGTGCAACCAGGCAGAACTAATACAAAGAAGAAAAATAGATGGAGGGGAGAGAAAAGGAGGAGAGGAGGACATCAGGTGGCAACTACCAAGCTACCCAGCAAGCTATGAAGTAAGTAAAGAAAGTTATACAGAATAGTAAAAGGTAAAAGCTCAGAGGCAAAAGATAGATAAAATAATGTGAGCTGAGAAAAGCTGTACAGAAACAAGCAAAGCTAAGGTCAGACACATTTTTTTGTGAATACTTTAAAATTTTAATTTAATGTTTTTTGTTTTGTTTTGTTTCTTTAACACACCAACCAGTCTTCTTCCTTTTCCCCAGTCACTCCCAGCTTTCCCCTTCCGAATCCAGTCCTCAAAAGTGTAAGTACTCCCAGAGGAAGTTAAAACATCCTGGCATATCCAATTGAGGTGAGATCAAGCTCCTCCCCCCATCCAGTATCAAGGCTGAGCAACACATCCTTCTATAGGGAATGGGCTCCAACAAGATATGCATTGGTTCCACTGCCAGAAGCTCCACAAGACCAGGCATTTTCAAAAAAGAATAAGTCTCCATGGGATTATTTGGGAGGTAGAGGGTAGCCACCCAAAGAGTAAAAGAGTAAGAGATAAAAGAACAAAATATAAAGTATCTATTTAAAAGAAAAAGTATGGTGAAATTAGCAATATCATCATTAAAGAAGTCTGTTTTTCCAATGAAGCTTAAAATTGTTGATATTCAATTATGTAAATCAATTTATAACTAGTTTCTTTCTACTGACTAAAGCAAATATGTTCTGTGACTTTCTGAAGATGTTATTTCTTGTGTGAATATGTGATTAAGGAATCATATTCTAAAAAGTAATCATGATATAGGAGTAATGTTGGAAAGAAACTCAGCATTTAAGGGCACAGTCTTATTTCTCAGAGGACCTCAGTTTGATATTTTAACCCACATGGCAGCTCACATTTGGGGGGATCAAACATCCTCTATGGGTCTTAGAGATCAGTTCATGTAAGTGGTACGCAGACAAGCATGCTTTTAAACAAACAAACAAACAATACATTGTAGGAAAAAGTAGATCAGAAATGTAAAATTTTCTGTCAGGTATAATTACACTTATTTTTTTCGCTGGTGTATTTTATTTTATTTTTTGATTTTCCTTCCGCCAGCTTGTATCATACACCCCACATACTTTGTCTTTGTGGTACTCAGGACTGATCCTAGGGTCTTACACACAGTAGGCAAGCATTCTACTACTAAGCTGCATATTTAATATATATTTAATATTGGACTTTTATTTACTTAAACTTTGTGGTGTGTTTTGTAACATAGCAAATGTAATTATTCATTTATCTGGTTCTTTTTGTCAATAATAAAAATTTAATCTAGGACTATATTCAGTTTCTTTTATAAAACATTTTGAGCTGTCATTAAAATAGTTCTCATAAAGAAGCTTGTGGTAATTTTTGTTTGTTTGTTTTTCTTTTTTTTAATTATGAATAAAGAAGTCACATTTTCTATCCCTGTATATCCTTAATCAAAGTTCCTTCCCCCTCCCACCAGATCAGGTCATTCTTTCATCTCCATATCTCCCCATCCACCCCCGGGCAGGGGATCCCAAGGTCCCAAGGTCCCAATATTGCTTGGTTCAGCCCCAACTGCTGGCAAATCCATTTTTCTCCCCCCAACATCAAACTAATTACACTTATTGTTATTAGTATAATTAAATTAGTTACAAACAAGGATGCTTGAGAATCCTCATAGTAAAACAAAGCAGACTGCTGTCATGGGTAAGGGACATGCAATTTAATAAGTGCATAATTTTGTATAATTTCAAATATTCCAGGTCCAATAAAACTTATTTAACTGTGTATTATTTCCTATTCAAAATGTTTGGAGAATAAAATAAGATTATTGCCCTTTACTTTGATCACCTTATTTGAAGATATTTTTATCACATGAAAATTTGATTTAGAAAACAAATGATTTTGTGCAAAATTCAGCATGGGCTTAAAAATTGACTTATACAGTTTTCTATTTATTTTTAAATTATATGTTTGCATGGGTATGTTTTTATGTGATTTTTAGGCACATACAATGATCTCATAATTCAGATATGCCAGTTTCCCTGGAGGTGTGGTAATGGCTCAGTGGTTAAGAGCACCGTCTGCTCTTCCAGAGGACCCGGCTTCGATTCCCAGCACCCACATGGCAGCTAACAACTGTCTGTAGTTCCAGTTCCAGGCAAACACCAAGGCAAATAAACAAATAATAAATAAATAAAGTTTTTTTTTAAAAAAGAAAATGTTCCCCATAGATTCATAAGGAGTAGCATTATTAATTGTGTGGCCTTGTTGGAGAAAGTGTGTCATTAGTGGGTGGGATTTGAGGTTTCAAAAGTTCATGCCAGTCCTTGTTGATCACTTTATCTTCCTGCTCTCCCCTGATCCAGATGAAGAAGTATCATCTGCCTCTCCAACACCATGTCTGCCTTAATGCCCCCATGATGTCCACCATGACAATAATTGACTAATTCTAATTTTTTGAACTGTAAGCCATCCTTAATTAAATGTTTTCTTTTGTGTTTTTACAATTATGGGGTTTCTTCATAGCAATAAAAACCTAAATAGTATTAGAAGAATTATGAAGAAACTGGCCTAGATTGTGGGAATCAAAAATGTGTCCTCTATAAGAGATCTAATTTTCTTAACCACCTAGCACTAAGCATAGTTTTCTATAGTGAAATTTTAAATTTTTATTTCAATTACTTTTGCATCAATATAAACTCAAGTAGAAAAACTTCATTTTCTTGACTTACTCCTTTATCTGAAAATGTATTTTGAGAATAAAAAATATATTTATGAATCAGTAATTTTTATAAAATAAAACCATAGTTGACAATCTCTACTTTCCAATGCATGATATCCCTATTACTCCTTTTGTACTTTTCCTTATGATACTGTTCAGAGTAAGTGCTTAAATGAGAATAACCCATATGCTCACATATTTGATTGTTTGGGCAGTAGTTGGTGGAATACTTTGTAAAGGATTTAAAGATATGGTCTTTAAAGAAAATGTCAATGAAGGTGTACTTTGAAGTTTCAAATGCTAGTGTCATTCCCAGTTAATTTTCTCTGTCTCTTGTTTTTGGATCAAAATATAAACTCTTCACTACTGGTACAGTACCATACCTGACTGTCTGTTGCCATTGTCCTTGCCATACTGACTCTAATCTTCTGCAATAGTAAACCTCAATAAATTCTTCTGTAAGTTATCTTGTTTCATGGTGTCTAATTTGGCAATATAAAGGCATTTAAGACAAATATTGGTACCAAAGAATATATTATTGATGTGAGAGTCCTGAGCATGCTGTTTATGAAAAGAAATGTGAAAGAAATTGGGACTTCATTATAGAAAAGTGGCTGAATACTGTAAGTTGGTCTTCATCAGGCCATGTTAAGCAAGAGCTTGGAATGATAATGCTAAGAGCAATGTGGACTATAAAGACTGAACTGAAGTGGTATCAGAGGGAATAATATAAGCACCTGATCTAGGGACTATTCCTGTGATTATGGCAAGGACTGTAGCTAATTTTTGTCCTTATCAGAAGAACCTGTGTAAGGTTAAATGAAAGGCTATAATGTGAATCTAGACATGGAAGTGTCTTTGTCTTAGAGACACCAGCATGGTGGAGGTCCCATAGGCATGAGACTTTTGCCAAGGAGAAGCAACAGATGAAGTGGAAGCTTTCCAAAAGAAAGACATGATTCAAGCAGTGAACCTGCAAGGTGGAACCATTTAAGCATGGAATTACAGGGTTTGTTGTTTGTTCTAATGACTTTTATGTTTTGTATTGCTGTAGTATTTTATCACTATGCTTATGGTCCTCCATTTTGAAATAGTAATGTATATAATGTATAATCTCTGTCATTGTGTGTTGGAAGCATGTAATTTGATTTTGATTTCTTCAGTGTTACAATTGAGAGATTTTCTTGATTTTCAGAAAAATCTGGACTTTTAAACTGTGTTGATAGTATAGAAGACTGTGGGGACTTTTGGAGTTGGATTGAATATGTTTTGCATTAAGATGTGGCCATGAGCCTATGCGGGCCTGGGAGTAAAGTGTGGTTTAAGTGAGAATGGTTCCATAAACTGGTATGCTTAAATGCTAAGTACCCAATTTATAGAATTGTCTGGAAAGGATTAGGGAAATGACCTCACTGTAGTAGATATGTACTGGATGTGTAGTTTGTGATTTTAAAGACTGGTGCCACACCCAGTTAGCTCTCTCTGCCTCAAACTTTGTAATATAAAAATATAAAAGTTCTCTGCTACTATTTCAGCACTATGCCTTACCATTTGCCTGCTGATGCAAAGCTCATGGTGCCTGAGTAGCAATAGAAAAGTCAGGGAAGTTTAGTCCTGCCTCAATTTGTTATGCAGACTATATTGACTCTGTGTAGGAGTCCTTATTCTCTCTGAGAAGTTTATGAGAGGAAGGGTGGGGAGAAGCTGGGGGCTAGTAGGAGGAGGGGAGGGAAGGGGAACCGAGGTTGGTATGTAAAATTAGAAAAAAAAACCTTTTAAATAAATAAAAAAAGAAAAGTAAATTAGATTAGTCCCACATGATTATAAAGCATGGTGTAAATAATGGTATGTAACTTGCAGCATTAAGGCATATGTTTCCTTTTTTGTTTTGTTTTTTTTTTCTTTTGTGTTTTTTTTGCCAATTTAAATAGTTTATTAACCATTCCATTGCCACCTGTTATTGGGCATTGCAATTTCCTTTTAGAATCCAGTGCTTATAAAATGCACATGGGTACATGTTCCGTGTTCAAGTATTGAGAATGCCCAGAAAAATTTATTGTAGCAGCTTTAAGTTTAAAACTGCCAAATTTGATACCTGCTAAATTTGGATCCTTCAAATGTTTCCCTGTGGAATAATGCTACACTTCTACTTGGATTGACTTAATCCACCTCTTCAATGGTGGGCCCTGAAGAAGCACCACCAGATGGAGGAGCTCCTCGGCCAGGGAAGCCTCCAGGCATGCCTCCAGGCATTCCTCCATGTATGCCACCAGCACTCTGATACAGCTTGGTAATGATGGGGTTGCAGACTTTCTCCAGTTCTTTTTGCTGGTGTTCAAACTCTTCCTTCTCTGCAGTCTGATTTTTATCCAGCCAACTGATGATTTCATTACACTTGCCTAGAATCTTCTATTTGTCCTCATCTTTGATCTTGCCTTGAAGTTTCTCATCTTCAAACTGTTGCTTTCATGTTGAAAGCATAGGACTCCAGTGAATTCTTAGAGGAAACCTTATCTCTCTGCTTCTCATCTTCAGCTTTGTACTTCTCAGCCTCCTGGACAATTTATTCAATATCCTCCTTGCTCAAGCGACCCTTGTCGTTGGTAATGGTGATCTTGTTCTCCTTGCCTGTGCTCTTATCTACAGCAGAAACTTTGAGGATGCCATTGGCATCAATGTCAAAGGTGACTTCAATTTGAGGAATACCACAGGGTGCTGGAGGTATCCCAGTGAGTTCAAACTTCCCAAGCAGGTTGTTATCCTTGGTTATGGCCCGTTCACCTTCATACACCTGAATGAGCACACCTGGCTGGCTGTCAGAGTAGGTTGTCCCTGTCCAGCAGGTCCAGTTATTCGAGGGTTTCAAGGGGGGGCCACCTGTGAAGAAAATGGGGGAAAGAGAGAGAGGAAGCCAAGCGCATAAAGAACGACAAGAATCAGTCTGAGTCACGTCAAGGCTTCGTTTATTGAGTGAATGCTGAGGCTTTTTAAGCAATGCCTTTGGAAGGGGAGGGGAGGAGGATAGAGGGGAGTGTAAGGCTCCAGGCAGAGAGGGGAAGCAGAGAGAGGGGAGTTAACCAAAGAGGAGAGTGAAAAATTATCAGAGGAAGTCCGGGTGGGCAGGATCTCTTTGGTTCCAAGATTCAGCAGCTGACTGATTACTGTTTGAAGCCCTATCTAAACGTACATTGTATGATGGGCCAAGGACATCCCATTTTTTGCAAGGCCTGCAGTTTAGCAAAGAACACCTTATCATGGGAGACTCCAGGAAGCTCACTTCTGTAACTAACTAAGGACGCCTAATCTTGAAGGACTCCAAGAAGCCTGTTTTTGCAAAGTTAGTAATTTACCAAGGATGCTTCATCCAAGGAGCAGGAAATTCTAAATAGTCCTGGGTCCGTCTCCAACAGTAGGTGGTGAAAGTCTGTGTCTGCTTGGTAGGGGTGGTGGTATTACACTTGATGAGGACAATCATGACTCCACCAGCAGTCTTAATACCAAGGGAAAGAGGAGTGACATCCAGGAGCAGCAAATCCTGTACATTTTCAGACTTGTCTCCAGATAGAATGGCTGCCTGGACAGCTGCACCATAAGCAACGGCTTCATCGGGGTTAATGCTCTTATTCAGCTCTTTGCCATTGAAGAAATCTTGCAGAAGCTTCTGAATCTTGAGGATTCTGGTAGAAACACCCAACAGGACAATATCTTGGATCTGTGACTTGTCTAGCTTGACATCTCTAAAGGTCTTTTCTACAGGGTCTAGAGTGCCTCAGAACAGATCAGCATTCAATTCTTCAAATCGAGCATGGGTTATGGAGGTATTGAAGTCGATTCCCTCATAGAGAGAATCAATCTCAATACTGGCCTGGGTGCTAGATGAGAGCGTGCACAGGCGCATAACAGCTCTCTTGTTCTCACTGATGTCCTTGTGCTTACGCTTAAACTCAGCAATAAAATGGTTGACCATTCGGTTATCAAAGTCTTCTCCACCCAAGTAGGTGTCTCCAGCTGTTGATTTGACTTCAAAAATCCCATCCTCAATAGTGAGGATTGATACATCAAAAGTACCACCTCCCAAGTCAAAAATCAGCACGTTCCTTTCAGCTCCAACCTTCTTATCTAACCCATAAACAATAGCAGCAGCAGTTGGTTCATTGATAATTCAGAGCACATTGAGGCCAGCAATAGTTCCAGCATCTTTTGTTGCCTGTTGCTGAGAGTCGTTGAAGTAAGCTGGCACTGTGACCACAGCATTAGTAACCGTCTTCCCGAGATAAGCTTCTGCAATTTCCTTCATTTTAGTCAGAATCATAAAGGACACCTCTTCTGGGTAGAAACTTTTCTTCTCTCCTTTGTACTCTACTTGGACCTTGGGCCTGCCTGCATCATTCACCACCGTGAAGGGCCAGTGCTTCATATCAGACTGAACAACATCATCATCAAACCTACGTCCAATCAGACGTTTGGCATCAAAAATTGTGTTGGTGGTGTTCATTGCAACCTGATTCTTTGCAGCATCCCCAATCAATCGTTCTGTGTCAGTAAAAGCCACATAGCTTGGTGTGGTTTGGTTACCCTGATCATTGGTAATTATTTCCACCTTTCCATGCTGGAAAACACCCACACAGGAATAGGTGATGCCAAAATCAATGCCAACTGCAGGTGCCTTAGATATGGTTGCTTGGGTGTAGGCCCGGCTGTGTTGGCGAAGAGACCGCACAAACACCCGAGAGCTGCCTCCGTGTTCAATGAGCCATATGTTTCCTTTTTAACACTACATATTCTAGTGAACTACTAGATAAAGAAACCACATATTTTGTGGAGAAGTTCAGACAATAAAATCTAAGACGCTCTGACAATAGGCAAGAATATACACTGGTAAGTATGTTATAAAAATCCACTGATGTATGCATGCTAATTTGCATAGAAGTGTTTAACAGATTTTGTTTTATGAGCTAAGGTTTCTTACATACATGTTTGTGCTTGAACTTTTTGTTTAACAAAAGTGACCTTGCAGTTTGAATCATTCTAAATTCTCTGTATACCACCATGCCCAGGTTTGTGATGTTTTGAGACTGAACACAGGGCTTATGCATGCTTAGCAAGCAGTTTATCAACAGAGGTACATCTGTAGCCCCTATGCCACATGTTATCTATAACAAAAGAAATTATAATTTTAGATGTGGAACAACAACACAATTTCATGAGCCAACTAGTCATTGCTAAATTTCAGAGGAGTCATGACCTTAACCCAGTTGATCTGCTGTAAATAGAGATTCAAATTTTAATCAAATGCAATGTCTTAGTATGATTATATACCCATACCAAAACCCACAAAAAATTAAAAATAATAAACCTTTAATCCAGTAATGAATGAAAAATTTGCCAAGGGTACTCTACATGTTTGTTTAGGGGATATGAATTGAATTCTCATGATAATTTACAATATTCCAGTTTATGACCAATATTGTTTTTATTTGTGTATTATTCTTTTCTGAGATAGAGTTTTATATCTCCTAAAGCTGGTTCAGAACTTCTGGGATCAACAGATCTTCATGATTCAGCCTTCTAAAAAGTATAAAATGGGTAAATGGTACTATCCCTAGATAAAGTAACATTTTTTTAAATGTGCCAATTAAGAGTTATCAATAATGAGCTGTGAAGAAAGTTAACAGTTAAGAGATCTTACTTTTTTTTACAGAGGATTTAGGTTGTGATTCTGACACCCATATCAAGTATTTCACAAATTTCTGTAACTTCAGTTTCAGGGCATCAGTTGCCTTCTATCCTCTATAGATATCTACACATCTATGACGAGCATGAACTCATGCACATACACATGTATACATATTAAAATAATAAATACATTTGACAAAAGAAGAGATAGCGATAAAATATTTTCTGTGTTTTAAATAAATTTCTGTATTTACTATAACAAAAAGTATACTTGAAATGTAATTTATTAATTTTACTTTATGAATATCTTTATAATTGTGAAGTTTTATATGTGTATAAAATCTAAAAATAAATATTTTATGATATTAACTTATACTATATTTCATTTAGTCAACCACAGGTAAAATAATGTGAGTATCATGTAACTTAAATGGAAGTGTATGTATATAATAAACATAATTTTATGGTTTATTTTTGTTGCTGGGCTACTTAATAAAGTAATAAAGTTTGAATCAAATAGGATATTTGGAGGAAGTCTAGTATAAAGCCACCAATTCTATGCAATTATATATTTTCATAAATGATCATCAAAATGTTTTACATTGGAGAGGAATTCAGGATTTCATTCTTCTCCATTTTATGTCAAAGTGGCAGGTTTCCATCAGAAACAGAATGATTATCAAAATGTAGAAAAATAAGTTTAGCTAGAGTTTGTCAAAGAGAAACTGAGGCGAGTTCAGGAAAGTACTATCTCTGAAGTAGTGAGTGATGTTTTGAAAAGACAAAAAAAAAAAAAAAAAAAAAAAAAAAAAAAAAAAAAAAAAAAAAAAAAAAAAAAAAAAAAAAAAAAAAAAAAAAAAAAAAAAAAAAAAAAAAAAAAAAGCAGAGTGAGACATCCAGGGCTAGAGGCTTCTGGAGAACTCTTGCCCCTTGTAAGTAAAATAAAAAAACCTGAAGTATTACAATAATCCTATTAAAAAAAAAAAAGGCTTTGCTGATTGGAACTATACCAAACTTCAGTCAACTCTGAAAAGATAGGGCCTTTCAGAGCATGCCTTTACTTAATTATACAGCAGGCAAAAGATAATAGCCCTAATGCATCCATTTGAAGACCATGTCTCCCCAGGATATTTAGAAAGAATTGAGGTTAAATCAAGAGGAATTTCCAAGGGGGAAAAAAACAATAATAACAATGACTTTTGATAATTTATTACACAGTAAGTGATTCTCAACAAGCTTGCTTGAGGCAGCTGATAATTTACTATATGTCATTGGTAAACTGTGTGTTGGACTGAGCTTGTCTCAAAGCTTCACGATGCTTACACTTAACTATCTCAGATTTCATCTATGTTCTGTAATTGTCAGCAATTGATAGCAATGTTTAGAAGAGACCAGTTTGTCTTACAGGAACAATAAACTCCAACCAAAAGAAATTGCTAGTATTCTATTTAGTTGTAATACTGGCTTATATGTCTTCTTTTTAAATGTTTCCTACTACATATACTATGTACAATTAATCACTATCCTTGGCTGAACACGTTATTATCCCTTTCTTTCTTAGTAATTGCCATGTATACCCTGTCATTAGGCAAAAGCAGACTGCTAATAATCTAATTATGAAATTCTCATTCAAATTATTCAGTATTCTAACCATGTTACTGATTAATTCTGTCATCTAACTGCCTATGCAATTAAAAAGATTATACTGAATAAAAATACCAGATGTTATGAATTTTGAAGTTGAATATTCATGTGTTAATATGAATGTATCTGAAGTAGTTTAGCTTTTGAAAAATACAATCATTTTTGAAATTCTTACCTTACACCAATTGTTGCTAATATTTAAAGTATTTATGCCTAAATAATAATTATGTAAATAGTTAGAAATTTGTCTTAGTACATATTAGCATAAAACTGTTTGTTTTGGATATTCTTTGTATTCTAATTATACTTCTATATGTCAGCTTCTAAAAGTTATAGTCTTTAAAAGATTATTTTTTATTGATAGGCTTGGGGGCTATATATAGTCAAAATCAATAGTTGAATACATAGGAAGAGGTATACTACGCTTTGCTGAATATCAGAACCAGTATAATTATAGTAGAGGCTCATTTTGTTTCCTAAAAGTTGAGGTATGAAGAACAGTACTTTTTCTCACTGTATAAAAAGGACATGACATTGGACTAGCCACTATCAACTTCAATGGCATGTAACTACACAAAACTCTTTGTTGTTTATAATTGCTTATGGAAAATATTCACATATATTATTGCAGCTCCAAAAGAAAATGTAATGAAATATTTTCTTTAACCTTCAAAGCTGTGCTGTATTTGTCCTTTTGCACTACTATTCATATCTAAAATTTTTAAGAATTAACAAATTAAAAAAAGTGGTAAGTCAAATTTTTGAAGAAATTTTTGAAATTTAAAACTGAAAATTCATCTTATTCCCTTTAAACAAACAAACAACAAAAGAATTACTGACTGGAAATTATATTTTTCTAGAGTAGACTTTGAGAATTTGCTTTTAAAAATTTAAATCTTTTTATTTAATAAATATTACACTGCAAATTTCTACAAAAGGCTAACTAAGAGTTTGTAGAGTACAAGCACCTAGTTCTAAGTTATCTAATTTATTCTGGTTTCTTTGTTGGTTACAGCTAAAAAGAAATCAAAACTCCATTTAAATAAGCATTTTTTCTTCAACCACAATAGAATACCTAAAAACAAAATGTCATTTTTACTTTTAGAAAACAACATAGCATAAAATGTGGTGATATATTATGTATCTGTTAAAGACTGCATAAAAATCAGAGGACAGAGATCTCCACAGAGTTACTCATAGCAGTCAGAGAGTGGTGACTCACACCTTTAATTCATCACTGGGGAAACAAAGATCCACCTGAATCCCTGTGAATACTAGGTCAAACAAAAACAGGCAGTGACACATACCTTTAATTCCAGCACTTGGGTTCCCGTGCCTATTTTCCTGATACTTTTAAGATACATATGCCTTTAATTCTAACACTAGAAATGTTAAACCAGAAAGTGAGATACATGGGCAGAAAAAATATATATAATACAAGATAAGGTGGAAGTTCAACCCTTCACCTTGAATCACCTTGCCTTTGGACTGAGGTCTCAGAGGCCTTCAGTTTCAGGATTTATAGAGATAGGCCTGAAGGATTGTGAGAAGTGGCTGTAGCTTCTCTCTCTCTCTCTCTCTCTCTCTCTCTCTCTCTCTCTCTCTCTCTCTCTCTCTGATATCTCAGCTTTTGCCCAATATCTGGCTTCAATATTTTATTATTACACCAAGAAAAATTCATGTAACATCTGGTGCCCAACATTTGTGGCACAGTCATGAAAAAAGCATCTTGCATGTGGTTTTACAGCCACAAGCATAGGGATGAGCTTCACATGACCAGAGTCACTACCCAGTTGTTTAGGATTTCCTTTTTTGTTAGCCTCTAGTCAGTTTTGGTTTTTAGGCAATTCCGACCATACCTATTTCCTCTCCAATATCCTCTGGGTGAGTTTTACAGAGAGATGCTTTTTTTCTCACAAAGGATGATCTTGGCTTTCCATGAATCCCCTTTCTTGAGCTGCTGCCACACTAGGCAGCTACATCACTCTCATTTGAACTGCTATTATCATCAGATTTGTTGAGTCAATTGGGATTTTGAAAGAACAGGAATTAGTTAAAAATATATTTGGTGAATCAATTAATTTTTTAAATAAAGAATTAGTTTAAGACACAGAGAGAGTTTTTGTTCTACATTGAAAATGGGATATAATGTTAAAGTGGAAGAAATTTGGTCTCTGTTTGATAATATTATATATGGTATAAAAATATGACAATTAAACAAGAGGATAATTAATGTAGGTGGAAATTTTGTAATGTATTATAAATATTTGCTTGGTTATTCCTTATTTATCATTTAAAAATTAATTAATATAAATGACAAGATGAAAGTCTTAAAAAATGTTAAAAGAAATCATAAATATAGTCACAAACAGGAAGATAAATTTAAAGGCTAACTAGTCTCAATTAGAAATAGTCTTCATTACAAGATTACAGAGAAACAGCCTAAGGCTTTCAAACAGCCAACATAATTTCTCAGCAACAACACAGGACTTGTCAAATGATAAAAATCTTCAAGAGCATGTAAAAAAATGAGTCATAAAACAGATGTTAAACTCTTGAACAACTTTTAATAGAACTATCCCTCAAGACTGGACAGATAATTTACAGTGGTTTATAAGGTTGGTTCCCAGTTACAGTGGTGGATTTGATGGAAGAATGCATCTAAGAATAATGAATGACACAGTAGGGCTAGTGGTACCGAAATCTCTTAAGACCAACTTCTTGGGTAGAGACATTATGCTAATGTAGAAAGGCAATCTTTATATGATAAGCACACTCTGGTTTGTGTCACATGAAAGCCTTGATTGCTTGTAATAAAATTTAAAATGTAGGGAAGAAAATTGAGTCATTTACCAAAATTATTCAAGACCTCCCAAAAAACCTTCACTTACTTTGTACAAAGATTGACTTCAGAACTAAATAGAATGCTACCAAATTCAGAAGCTAACAAATTATAACTGAATCTCTGGCTTTTAAAAAAAAGCTGATGCACAATAAAATGGACAACAAGGCAAGATCAGTACCCTGGAAAAAATGTATCTGCAATGGAATTAATATGAAATCTTATAACTATAGGGAACTTGGGTATAAAAATTTATGTCTTGAAGTTCTAAGAAGAATCAAAATACCAAATATTACAATTGCAAAAAACAGGTCACCTATAAAAAGACTGTAAATAACTCATTTCTAGAAAAAAAATTATTTTTCTAAAATTAATGCCAATAGAATGCTCGTCCATTCACACTGCAAGTGTGGCAGAGGAAGGCACTGGACAAACAAAAATAAATAAACATGAGACAAACATAACTTTTTGCCCTTGGAAAACACTCAGAAGGGACATGTTCAGGCCTCATATCAAATTTAGTTCAGTCTTATTCTGTTATTATAAGAAATCACTTTTCAAGAACAATTTAAAATTCTAGGACCTATTCTTAACATATATATATATATATATATATATATATATATATATATATATATATATTGCTCTGAACAATAGACCAGCTTAGACCAGCTATAAAAAGAGAATGAAAATTTGGAAAAAAGAATATAATGAATATTTTGTAAAACTAATATAAATGAACACAGACCAAAATTAAAAATATGAATACATAAGGCTGTTTTTGAAAGTGTAGTAGACATAGGTTCAGATGTAACAATAATTGTACCAGAATCTTGGTATCTAAAATGGCTCATTCAGGAGGTAAATATTCACATTTTAAGGATTGAGATATTATCTCAGGTTAAACAGAGCTCCAGATGGCTCAAATGTATAGGGCCAGAAAGACAGAAACATTTAAGATGTATGTGTTAGTATTTTGCATGTGATAGAACTCACCAGCACACTGCCGAGGGAACCATATTGGGTTTATTAAGGAGGGCGAGTGGGGGAAGAGAGGAAAGAGTAGGGTAGGGGTCAGAGAGGAAGAGAAAAGGGAAAGTCTCCCATGTCCTTGAGGATTTTAAAGGTAGCCACACCTACATCAGAATGGGGGGTGTGGCCACAGCAACATAACAACCTAACAATCCAGGTTTTGTTGATATATATAAAAACACAGGTTTTCTTTGCATGTGGAGACCAGAAATCAAACCTGAGTCCTTTTGGAGAATAGTCAGTATCTTTAACCCTTGAGCCATCTCACCAGCTGTCTCAGAGGTGGGTTTGAAGTAATGGCATCAGTCATAGCTTGGGTTGGTCATGTAGACTAAGGCAGTTGTGTAGACAGTGGTTGCTCTGGGGGCTTTGCTGACAGTCTTGTTGTTTGTTCGGTCTTTTGTAGAGAGAGGCCCTAGCATGTGGCAGCTGTCACAGACAGCCCTGGGGAAGGGGCTTGAGAACAGTCTATGACCCATGGTGGCATGTGCCTGGGCAGACACTGTGGCATCTCAAGGGCTCAGAGCATCCAAGCACACTCTCAGACGAGAAAGCAGGGCACAGAGCGAGCTCCAAGGAGGGAGGTAGCTCGACCAGTAAGAGAGAGCAAGTCATCGATCACTGGGAGAGAACTGGGACTGGCTAAAGGCAGGAGGCACCTTGGCAAAGTGTCTCTGGGAAGCAGCTCTAGCTGCTGGATGTTCTTGCTTTGGCTGCAGCAGGCCGGGTTGGATGCTTAGTGCTCAGGTTGTGCCATGCTTGAAGCTCCTGAAAGATAGAAGTGCCCACGGGGGTGGCAGCAGCCTCTGCCCCATGAAGACAAAGAGGCTAGAGTAAACAGACAGCAGCAGTGCCTGCCTTGTTTTGGTTTCAGGTGAATCAAGCAGAAATCTGATGAGCTTTATTTAGGATACATATAGAAGTGAAGATTGAGAGGTCAGCAGTTGAATTTGGAATGCAGAAGTTAGAGAGAGAGCAGGGAACAGTAGAAGAGCTGAAAGAAGTTCAGAAAGGGGGAGAAGAGGCAGGGAGAGGGAAAACGCTTCCATTTGCACCAAATGCTTGTTTGAAAAGTTAATTGCCATAAAACATGTCGCAAAATATAGTACTCTAGGAAGTCAAAATGGATAAGCTTGGTTAGATCACTGTGTTCTCTGCCACTGAAGCTTAAGGGGAATTTTGAGCCAGCTAAATATAAGTCATCACTTAAACTGCGATCTCACGGGAAGCTATAACACTCTTGAATATCCATCGATTTCTAGGGTGATTTTGCTGGGACCTCACTCCATTCATATGACAATCACTCCAAGGTTCGTCAACCTAGGAATATGACTTCAGGGATATTTCCAATCCATGCTGCAGAACTATAAAGACCTGTTGGTTTAACAATATAGTTTGAGCTATGTACTATCTCGAGGTTTGCTGGCAAAGCCTACAGGATAGACACCTGGAATAACCCTGTGAACAAGTCCCATGGAGAAGCTTAAGAATTGGGTAATGCCATGAGTAGGGTAACACTTACTGTTTGGGGCTGGAGGTGGTGTGTGAATGCAGGCTGTGAATGAGCAAGTGGAAGAGCTCATCTCGGCAGCAAATGCGATTTTGGATGAGGCTTTCTTAGATTATGAGCACTTAATTTTAAGAAGAGGCCTCCTGAGTTTTGGCACCAACGTAAATATTTCGTGAATGAAAGAACTCACCAGCATGCTACCAAGGAAGCCATATTAGGTTTATTAAGGAGGGGGAAGAGGGAAGCAAGGAGAGAAAGAGTTGAGTGGGGGCAGAGAGAAAGAGAAAAGGCAAAGTCTCCCACATTGTTGGGGTTTTTAAAAGTAGGGACGCCTACATCAGACTGTGGGGCGTGACCACAGCAATGTAACAACCTACCAATATGTGGCTAACATTGCCATAAATTTATGAGTTGTAATTTATTATAGCAATAGAATACTTTAAAGAACATTTCTTCAATATCAAAAACAAACCATAAAATAGCTTATGCTTCTGTGGAAAATATTAAAAAATAATATGAGAAACAGTTTATTGACCACTCAGGTTGTAAAAAGCAAAGCATAAAAGCTTCTGATCTTTTAAAGGCACTAACAGCTCTATATTTAAAATGAATAACAAATAAGCCTATAAGAGTTCAGTAATGGCCTTTAACAAAAGAGAAATTGCAGGCCCTAGAAAAGCTGACCCAAAAGGAGTTGAATGCTCAGTATGTTGAAGACTCAAACAGCTTTAAAAATTCTTTTGTATTTGTGATAAAAAAAAATTCTAGAAAAGGGTGAATAATAACATATCTAACAGCTGTTAACAAGGTGATTTAGCTAATGGGCTCTCTATTATCTAAAATTCCTTTTTTTCTTTATTTCTAAACAATGGCATATCATACTTACTCACTTAAAAGATTGTTTTCAGTATACTGTTAAAAGAAAAATACAGAACTTTGCCTTTACAATGCCTGTTTATAATAATTCTTGCCCTGTGAAAAGATATAAATGACATATTTTCTCACAAGCAATTTTAAATATTCCCATTCTGTGCTAATACATTAGGGATTAAAAATAATGCATAAGCAAATTTTATAATCTGTTATTTATCACTATATTGACAACATGTTATTTGCTTATTCAAATAGAAATATTTGAGAAGAAATGTTTGAAGAAATAAAAAATTAGCATGCTTGAGGATAACAAATTGTTCCTGAAGACATAGAAAGAGAAGATTCTGATAATTATTTAGGATATAAAATAGGTCTATAAAAATTAGACCCCCAAAGGTGCAAATTAGGAGACAAAAATTGCTAGAAGACGTTTTCAATGTATGAACCACTACTGAGAAAATATAGTGAACTGGAGAAGTTGTTAGGAATCTTAGATAGTGACAAAGACTTCAATAGTCCACAGAATTACCAGCTGAATTTGAAAGAAAATCAATTTTGCTCGAAAATAAGGTATGGGATGCATATGTGAATCATGTGGATCCAGACCTAAATATATTCTGGTTATTTTACTGGGTAAACATTATCCTACAAGATTTTTTTTTTAATTACACAAACTTTAATATGCAAGAAATCACAGTCAGGCTTTATTGTCAGTTGGATTTGATCTCATGTAAGCCAATTACTAGAAGTACCTTTGAATGTAATTTTACTTACTAGGTGTATCTTCTAATATACAAAAAGAAGAAAAGAATGTCTATATATTTTGAGTTAGCTCTGGGAGTAAGAGAAACATTCTGTTCAACATAGTTCAAAATCTGAGAGAAGAATCAAAACATGGAAAAAATTAAAAAATTGTCAAGTAATAAAAACTATACTTTGTTATACACAATGGTGATCACACAGGGTTTTAAACTGTGCAGTACTCTTAGACTGACTGCAGCAGAACTGGTCAGATCAATGTATGGACTCAGTACTTTATCTATCACCAGCATTGAATTTCTTCTCATCTTAATGTTGTCTAAAACGACATACATATAAGCTAAATATTTGTCCCATATGGCTCACAGCTCTTTTTCAAATATAGATTTAGAGTAATTTATAAGTTAAAGATATTTAAATCTGTAAAATCAGAAAATTTGAGTTATGCACATGAAAGAAACATTCTAAACGAGGACAAAATTCCTATCAACCTCATTAGATTTGCGAGCAATATATTTTGCCTGCATATTTGTGGCTAAATTTATTCTTTCACTTTGGGCACACTAATAGAGTGACAATTGAGTTTTACTCATACTTTCATTCTTCTTAATATTAAGAATCCCAACTACTTCCCTGACTCAGGAATATAAACTCACACTATAATATGCTCTGCCACTATCCCACAAGAATTTGAATGCAAAATGAAAATATTATATTGTAATGGATATTGTACTTCATAAACTGAGTAAGAAATTAAAGACATAAATAGAAAAAAATTATGATTTGATTTTTTTATATTGAGATTTGTCAACTGACAAAACTGGACCCAGCAGAAATTGTAGTACATTTATGTGGTGATATATATTTAATAAAATTAATCTGGAATATCAAAGTCAACCACAGAGCCAATTGAGGTCAAGAAGTGGCAAGCCACGCCTATAATTATAGTTCTAGAAATATGAAAAGGGAAAGATAAGCAAGCTGGGCAGAACAATAGAAGAGGGACTTTTAGCTTTTCTATACACTTTTTTTTTTCCTTTTGGTTGAGGACTCAGAAGCATTCAGTTGGATAATTCCTGAAGACAAGTCTGAAGAGTTTGCTAGATAGCTGCAATTTATTTTTGAAATTCCATCTTTTCCCCAATATTTGGCTCTGGGGATTCATTATATGCTAACTTGAATTCATATAATCCCTTTAACTAATAACAAAATTGAAATATTATAGGTAGAAAGTGAAACATGACAAATAGATCATAATAATATTTTTTTAACTACAGAAATATTATTTCAATTTTATTCAATGCACATTACACAGAAAAGAAATACATACACACTGCTGCTTACAGAGTAAATACTTTATGTGGTGATAAGAGATGGCTTAGCATTTCTAGGTCCCAGGTGTCAGAGACTCTAACCTGGTGAGAGAACCCTTCCTCTCACAGATTGCTTCTTGTCTAGTATTTAGTCACAATAACAAATATCTAATACACAGATATTATAAAGGGGATGCTGCCAAGATAGTAAAGTGTGAAAAGTTGTCTGTCACCACATCCTGTGATTGAGTCAGGTCCCTAAAACCTACATGGGTGAAGGAGAGAACCAACAGTCTGTCCATATATATAGCAAGTTTGTACAACTGACTACCACAGACAGTTACCCCCACATATAAATAATATATACATACATAATTTTAAAATGTTAAAGAGCATTCTAAAATTAAATATATTTTGGAAATAGTAATTCAAAGTAAATAACTTCTGATAAATTCAGATTTTGCAGTGGAAGCAGGGTAATTATAAAACTTTATTCTTTCTATGAATGGTATACAAGAAAGGTTTATTATTACAGAAGGATTTTTGTTTTTGTTTTGTTTTGTTTCTGACACAGGTTTCCTCTATATAGCTCTGGCTGTTCTGGAACTAGCTCTACAGACTAGGCTGCCCTCAGATTTACAGAGAACTTCAGGCTTCTATCTCCTGAATTCTGGGATTAAAGGCATTTACCAGCACTGCCCAGCTATCACAAAGTATCTATCTATCTATCTATCTATCTATCTATCTATCTATCTATCTATCTATCGTTTTATTTATTTTGGCTTCCTTTTTTATTATTATAATGAAAAAGTCATATTTTTGACCCCTTGTTCGGCCTCCCTTCCCCCTCCCACACTTCGCAGTCACTCTCTCTTCTCTCCATCAGTTCATCTCCTCCCCAGCAAGGGCAGGAGGCCCCAAGGTCCCAATGTGGCTTAGTTCAGCATCCACTCCAAGGAGATATACTTTCCTCACCTCCACATCAAGACTGAGTCAGGTGTTCCTCTGGAGGGAATTGGCTCCAAGTTGCTTGTCCAAGGTTTTTCAAATCTCAAGTTGTTCAGTGGCTGGGATTTGCAGCTTGCACATGCTTAGTTATTTGTTTAAAGTCCACTGATGAGTGAGCACATCCCCTGTTTATCTTTCTGAGTTTGTGATAACTCACTCATGATACAAATCCATCCATTTGCCTTCAAATTGTAGAATATCATTTTTTCTTACTGCTGAGTAGTACTTCCTTCTGTAGATGTACCATAGTTTGTTAATCCATTTTTCAGTTGTGGAGCATCTAGGTCATTTCCAGGATCTTGCTATTACAAATAATGCTGCTATAAACATAGTTGAGCTAATGCCTTTGGAGTGCAGATGTGCATCTTTTGGGTATATGACCAGTAGTAGTATTGCTTAATTTTGGGGGTATTGGTCCTCAGTTTTCTGAGAAATTGCCATACTAAATTCCGAGTGGCTGAGCAAGCTTACACTCCAACCAACAATGGAGGAGTGTCCTCCTTGCTCTGCAACCTCTCCAGCATAGGCTGTCTTCGGTGTCTTTTATCTTAGCCAATCTGACAGGTGTAAGGTTAGGGTTACCTTGTTGATTTGATTTGCATTTCTTTGATGGCTAAAGATGTCAAGCACTTTTTGAAATGCCTTTCAGCCATTTGTAATTCTTCTGCTGAGAATTCCCTTTTTAGTTTTGAGCCCCATTTTTTTGATTGGGTTATTCAAGGTTTTGGGCTAATGTTTCTTGAGTTCTCCATATAGTTTAGAGATTATAATAATTTATAAAGAGAACTAGCTGAATTTTTCCTCATGGTGTACACAAAACACCAATTTTTGGATCCCCTGTATTTTTTTTTCTTCTTTATTTTATATTTAACAAACAAAAAAAAAGTAACATGAATTTAAAATGAGGAAAAGTTAACAATAACTATGAACAGGATAAGAATCATAAGCATGGCATATCAAGGGTGGTAATGCAAATAAGATTGCTACACATAAATTTACTATGTGTTCAGCTTTCCCTCTGAAATTTTTTTTCCCATCCTTGTATATTCTCATTCAAGGTCCCTTCACCCTCCCAACACATCTTGACATTTCTCTTCTCTGCAACTCCCCATCCCTTCGCTGGGCAGGGAGCAGACAGTCCTATGGTCCCACTGATCCAATAATGCTTGGATCAGTCACCACTCCTGGTCAAATCCAGTTTTGTCCCCCCTCCTTCAAGAATGAGTTGGTATTCCTATAGTTGGAGTGGGGTTCGAAGGATCAGTCCAGGGTGTTTTTGATCCCAAGCTGTTCAGTGGTTGTGGTTTGTCGCTTGGGTATCTTTGGCTTTTTTTTTTCTTGTTTGTTTGTTTAGAACCCACTAGTGAGTGAGTACATCCCCTGATTATCTCTCTGAGATTGTGATACCTCGCTCAGGAGGATATTCTCCAAATTCCTCCATTTGCCTGTGAATTTTTGGATATCGTTTTTTCTTACTGCTGAGTAGTATTCCATTGTGTAGATGTACCACAGTTTGTTAATCCATTCTTCAGTTGAGGGACATCTAGGTTGTTTCCAGGTTCTTGCTATTACAAATAATGCTGCTATGAACATAGTTGAGCTAATACCTTTGGATTGTGAATGTGCGTCTTTAGGGTATACACCCAGAAGTGGTATTGCTGGGTCCTTGGGGAGACTGATTCTCAATTTTCTGAGAAACCGCCATATTGCATTCCAAAGTGGCTGAACAAGCTTACACTCCCACCAACAATGGAGGAGTGTTCCCCTTGCTCCGCATCCTCTCCAACATAGGCTGTCATCTGTGCTTTTTATCTTAGCCAAACTAACAGGTGTTAGGTGGTATCTCAAAGTTGTTTTGATTTGCATTTCTCTGATGGCTAATGATGAAGAGCATTTTTTCAGGTGCCTTTCAGCCATTCGTAGTTCCTCTGCTGAGAATTCCCTTTTTAAATCTGTACCCCATTTTTTGATGGGGTTATTCAGGATTTTGGGCTCTAAATTCTTGAGCTCTTTATATATCTTAGAGTCCTCTATCACTTGTAGGGTTGGTGAAAATCTTTTCCCATTCTGAAGGCTGGCGTTTTGTCCTATTGACAGTGTCCTTGGCTTTGCAGAAGCTTCCCAGCTTCAGGAGATCCCACTTATTGATTGTTGGTCTTAGTGCCTGTGCCACTGGTGTTATATTTAGGAAGTGGTGGCCTGTGCCAATTTGTAGAAGTGTAT
>PVIH01006161.1:0-114613 GCA_004025045.1 Sigmodon hispidus | reverse complement strand
CCAAGTAGATTCTTCATTACAACATAACCATTAAATGTTGAGATATGGTGGGCAAGCATAATATGGGCCAACTCTTTTTTTTTTTTTAAAAAAATAATGGGTCTGGAGAGAGATAGTTCAGTGGTTAAGAGCCCTGGCTGCTCTTCCAGAGGTTCTGATTTCAATTCCTAGCAACCACATGAAGGCTCACAACCATCTTCAGTGGTGTGTGTGTGTGTGTGTGTGTGTGTGTGTGTGTGTGTGTGTGTGTGTGTGTGTGGTGTGTGTGTGTGTGTGTGGTGTGTGTGTGTGTGATCCCCTCTTCTGGTATAAAGGTGTACATGCAGGTAGAGCACTCACACATAAAACTAACTAAACGAATCTTTAAAAATGTTGAGATATGGAGGGCAAAGCATACTGTGGTCTCTAAGTAGAGCAAAATGGGGAATCTAAAAAGAGGGAATTAAAGCCCTTTTGTTTCCAGTGTGTAGTTATTTGGAAGAAGGTGAGGACGTCATGTTACATATATTGTCTGTCTTGCAGGTCGAGTTATGTTTAGAGTGCATCGAATGGGCCAAATCAGAGAAAAGAACTTTCTTACGCCAAGCATTGGAGGTAGGTGTGGCCACCTTAGCATTGACTTCAGACTTGTAGCCTTTGATAGATAAGATGTTAAGTATAAGTACCACCCTGACAGAAATATCTTGAGCAGCTCTGTATCACCCTGACACCTGAAGATTGTTGATAGTGTTTGCAGTTACTGGAATGTCCCTGGTAGAAGGGTTTTTTGTTTGTTTTCTTTTTTTTTTTTTTTTTGGAGAGGAAAAGACAGAGGTGGTAGAACTTTTTTTTTTTTTTTTTTTAAGAGCGACATCATCTTATGCTATAGCCCAGGATAGATGGTTTTAGACTTTTGGCTCTCTCTCTCTCTCTCTCTCTCTCTCTCTCTCTCTCTCTCTCTCTCTCTCTCCCTCTCCCTCTCCCTCCCTCTGTTTCTTTGTGTAGTTCTGGAACTCAGTCTGTAGATTAGGCTGGCCTTGAACTCAGAGATCTACCTATCTCTGCCTCCTGAGTTCTTGGACTGCTATGTTTGGCTAAATTTATCTTTTAAATTATTTTTATTTTTCTTGAAGTTTTGAGACACATTTCCTGTTTGAGAAAATAAGCAGCTGTATGCTATAGTTAACAGTCATTTGGCCATAGTAAGAAATAGTACTGGCGCACAGTTTACTTGTTATGTTCAACTTTATATTCATCAGAACATATATATTCAATAGTAACAGTTCTATGACTGTCATTCTTTGATTTTTTTCTCCCCCCTGGGGTTTCCCCTTTATTCCCTTCAGTCACTGATTTTTCTCTTTCCTAGGCAAGGTTGGTGTCTTTGTATTTTGATACGAAGAGGTACCAGGAAGCATTGCATTTGGGTAAGTAAACTGGTAGAAATTAATAAGACATCTAATTTGATCTAGCTAAATGACTGTATTCCAAACTTGGTTATTCTTATTGATTGTTAATAATCATATTTTACTTGTGTCTAAGAAGCATTTCAGGTAGTTTACATTCATAAAATTTGTCAAGTAAAGTTTTGTTTCAGAGTTCTGAAAAACGGGTGGAAGTTAGCTCAGTGCTAGTATTTACCATGCAGCACTGGGGACAGAGTTCTGGGGAGCCATCTAGGCTTACTCTTAATTTTATAGAACAGACATCAGTTGTTTTTTAATTTTTAATTTTAATTTTTTTTTTTTTTATGATTTGGTGTTTTGCCACAGATGGAATTAAAGACAATGGGTGCTGGGAATTGAACCTAGGTCCTCTGGAAGAGCATTCATTGCTCTTAACTGCTGAGCCATCTCTCCAGCCCCTAAACATTAGTTTTAAGCTTTAAATTTAGAGCAGTAAAAGCCATATAATTGAAATAGTACCTGAAATTTCTTTTTTTAGCTTTTTTATTTTATATATAATACCTTGCTAAATTTAAGATTTAATTTTTTTGTAATTACTATGTTTAATTAATTAATTAATTTGGTTTTTTAAGACAGGGTTTCTCTGTATCCCTGGCTGTCCTGGAAGTCACTCTGTAGACCAGGCCGGCCTCAAACTATAGAGACTTGCCTCTGCTTCCTGAGTGCTGGGATTACAGTTATGTGCCACCACACCTGGCTTTTATTTTTAATATTTATTTATATTTAAGTATATATATATATCTGTGTGACTACATTTGCACATACTTTCAGAGGTCAGAAGTATTGAATTCCTGTAACTGGAGTTCTGGGAGCCATGTGGGTTCTGGGAAGTGAGCTTGGGTCCTCTGGAAGGGCAATGCATACTCTTAACTGTTGAGCCATCTCTTCATCCCTCCTATATTACTATTTGTATATGCTTAAAATCTGTTTTAGTTTTTTTTTTTTAAATTTTTTAAAGACTTATTTATTTATTATGTATACAGTATACAGAGGAGGATACCAGGTGTCATTATAGATGGTTGTGAGCCACCATGTGATTGCTAGGAATTGAACTCAGGACCTCTGGAAGAGCAGTCAGTGCTCTTAACCTCTGAGCCATCTCTCTAGCCCCTGTTTTAGTTCTTTTACATGTTTATTTATTTAGAGAATACACAAGTGCAAACATGGTGTGCATGTGAGGTCAGTGAATACTGGAGTTGGTTTTCTTCTTTCTTGAAATCAGGCTTGGCGACAGGCTATTTTGTTGATCCTTGAAGTCTTTTTTTTTTTTAATTTGAAAGTTGGTCAGATGTCTATAAGTGGGCTGGCTCAGTTGGTAAATGCTTGCTGTGTATGCACAGAGATCTGATTTTGATTCCCAGAACTTAAGTAAAAGGACTGTGATCCTACTGCTGGGAGACAGAGGCAGAAGACTCCCCAAGGCTTACTGGCCAGTCAGCCTATCCTAACCTGTCAGCCAGCTCCAAGTCTCATTGGAAGACCCTGTCTCAAAAGAAGCCAGACACCTCCAGAGGCACACACCTGACATTAGTGATGGCAAGTTGTATAGCTTAGTGAATCTTATAAATCAAACAACCCACTGAGTTATAGAACATTTTTGTTCTTGTTTTGCTTTTTTAAGATGAGGTTTCTTTGTGTAGCCTTAGCTGTTCAAGGCCATCCTGGAACTCACTCTGTGCTGGCCTTGAACTCAAATATATCAGCCTACTTCTGCCTCCCAAGTGCTGAGATTATGCACCTTTTTTTATTTTTTATTTTTTTTGATTATACAACTTTTATAAGGTGAGTTTTGATGACTAGGAAGATAGCTTGCCATGCAAACTTGAGGATCTCCAGAACCCATGTGAAAAGCCAGGTGTGGTGACACTTCTAATCCCATTGCTGGGAAGGCAGAGACAGGAGGAAAGAGAGAAGATTCCCACAAGCTGACCTGGCTTTCCACATATATATATTGTATATATAAACACAAAAGTCAAGAAATTGAGTGCTGGGGCTGGAGAGATGGCTCAGAAGTTAAGAGCACTGACTGTTCTTCCAGAGGTCCTGAGTTCAATTCCCAGCAACCACATGGTGGCTCACAACCATCTATGATGACATCTGGTGCCCTCTTCTGTATACTATATACATAATAAATAAATCTTAAAAAAAAAAAAAGAAATTGAGTGCTAATATTTTTAGAAGTTGGAGTGTTTCTTTTAATGTTTTTATTAGTATGTATTGGTTATATATAATGAATTCATCCTGACGTTTTCATAGAGGTACATGATGTCTGTCAGATGTATTCATACCTCCTCTTATTCTTTCTTGTCCCTCTCCTCATGCTAATCTCTCTCCTTGTCCTGCTAGCTTCCCTTCCACTGTTAATGTTTTCTTGTTTTGTAATCCAGTGCTTTTCATTAAGGCTGCTGTTAGGATCATGATGAGGGTTTGTTTACAGGACTCTGAGCACCTCACCAGTAGGTACACTATTGAAGAAATGTTCTTCCCTCATCGGTCATTAGTAGCAGTTAAATCCTTCTCTTTTGATCTTTATATAGCCTAAGAATCTTCCATGGCTTGTTTCTTTTAGATTTATATTATGCATATAAGTTTTTAATCTGCATGTATATATATATAATATATACTATGTGCATGCTTGTGGATGGTGTAAGTTACCATGTGGATACTGGGACTTCTGTAAGAACAGCAAGTGTTCTTAACCACTGAAGTATCTTTCCAGTCCCTTGTCATCCCCCCCTCCCCACCCTATCTTTTGGATAGTTTCTTCTGCTCCTGGTTTAGCTTCCCTTTTGCTAGGATTACTGGCATGTGATAAGGTGCAAGTCTCCACTTGCTCTTTATAATAATAAGATCCCAATTCCCTTCTTACAATTTATTGTTAAAAATATTGCTAGTATCCAATGCTTGTTCTGCAAAATGACAACTCTATTATTTATCTTATTTTATTTTTTTAAATTTATATATATTTTTGAAGGCAGGGTTTCTCTGTGTGTTCTGGCTGTCTTGGAAGTTACTCTGTAGACCAGATAGGTCTTTTAGTTTTTTTGAGACTGGCTTTCTCTGTGTATTCTGGCTGTCCTGGAACTCACTCTGTAGACCAGCTGCCCTCAAACTCACAAAGACCACCTGCTTCTGTGTCCTGAGTGCTGGGATTAAAAGCATGCACCATCACCTTGGATACAAGCTTGCATACACAAGCTTGGTGTTGTTTTTAACAAAATCTTCACTGTAAAGACTTGGTAGCCAGATTTTGGGATGAAAGCCTGCTAATTTAGAAGCAGGGAAAGTGCCCACTTCACTTTTCCTCCTCTGCCATAATCCCAAAAAGAGACCAAAAGTTGTTTCTCCTTTTTCTTTGCTGTGTCTCTCCCTCTGTCCTCCTGACCCTCTCTTATTCTGTTTTTTTCCTAATAGTCCTATGTTCACTTCTTGTTCGCTGGTTGCTTACTCCACCTCCTGACCTATGGTTGACTTTATTTAGTCCTGTTTATAATATTCAAACAGAAAACTTTTGGGTTAAAGATGTGTGCTATGGCTGAGCCACATCACATCTAGAAACAGGTGGTGATGACACACATCTTTCATTTCAGCACTCAGGAGGCAGAGGCAGGTGAATCTCTGAGCTTGAGGTCAGCATGGTCTAGAGTTCCAGGCTGGCCAGGGCTACACAAAGAAATTCTGTCTCATTAACTCCCCCACCCCCCAAAAAAAGGGTGTTGGCGGTAATTAATAAGCTAACAAACAGGTAGATATATGTATGTTTTCTCTTTATCCAGGTTCTCAGCTGCTTCGAGAGTTGAAAAAGATGGACGATAAAGCCCTTTTGGTGGAAGTACAGCTTTTAGAAAGCAAAACATACCATGCTTTGAGTAATCTGCCGAAAGCCCGAGCTGCCTTAACCTCTGCTCGAACCACAGCCAATGCCATCTACTGCCCCCCTAAATTGCAGGCTACCTTGGACATGCAGTCAGGTAGGGTGCACTGCCTTAGTGTTCCCCTTATCTTATATAAGGGTGAAAGGAATGAGGGTGGGGCTGGAGCTGGAAAACAATTGACTGATTTAAGAAACAGGAGGCTGCCTTTCTAACCAGCTTCTTTCTATTAATTGCCTAAAATAACTATGAATATAGTTATTAGTGCTTGTCTAGGCAACCTGGCTGTCAGAGCCATAACTTAGGGGTCACTCTCACTTAATTTACCTCTTAGTCACTTACTAAGAATGGTAGCATGTCTCTTTCAAACTGGCCTGCCTTATGTGTGTTAACGAAATCTATTAAATAGTCTCTTTTTAGAAGCTTGATTGATATTTTTGAACAAGTCTCATATCAGATTCTAATTTCAGATGTTCTTGAGTTCTGTGTGCAAATGGCTACTCATCCTTCTGAATCCAATTTATGTCTTTCTGCAGACTTCCTTTGTTCATTCTTTATTGTTTTTATACAGAATCTCTCTGTGTAGCTCTGGAACCAGGCTGGCCCTCAACTATAGACTCACTTCTGCTGACTCCTTTTTTATGCTTTTTAACTAACTTACCAAAATATATTTTTAAATTTTTAAAAATTTATTTTTATTTTATATGAATAAAAATACGGGGGCTGGAGAGATGGCTCAGCGGTTAAGAGCACCATCTGCTCTTCCAGAGGACCCGGGTTCGATTCCCAGCACCCACATGGCAGCTAACAACTGTCTGTAGTTCCAGTTCCAGGCAAACACCAAGGCAAATAAATAAATAAATAAAATAAAGTTTTTAAAAAAAAAAGAATAAAAATACATGCCTACATGTATGTATGTGTACTTCATATGTGCATGGTACCCAAATTGACCAGAAGAGGGCATTGGATTCCCTGGAACTACAATTAACAGATGTTGCCAGCCACCTTGTGGGTGTTGGGAACTGAATCCAGGTTCTCTTCAGTGCTCTCACCAGTTCCCAAAAATCTAATCTTTTGTACACACAATCATACTAAGCTCCTTAGGAGCTTTGTCTGTATGTTTTCTGCTTGGCACATGAAAGGCTCTCTTTAATGTTTGTGTTGAATGGCTATGAGTTTTTGCTTTAAAAGTAAACATATTCAGGCTGGAGCGATGGCTGAGCAGTTAGAAATGCACCCTGTAACTCCAGCTCTAGGGAATTTGATGCCCTCTTTTGAACTTTCTGGGCATTAGACAGTCATATCCATAAATAAATAAAAAGAAATCTTTAAAAAAATAAACATATGCCAACAACAGTACTGCTGATGTGGCTTCTCTTCGTAATGTTTTTAAGAAAACAGCATATTTATTTTGGGAGCCTCCCTCCCCACTTTCCTTCCTTCTGACATTATAGTCTCTGCTGGCTTTGAACTTGGTATTCTTCCTCAGCCTCCTGAATGCTGGGGTTATAAGCATGTAATCTTATGGTGCCTGGTACACTATCCTTTCTTTCCAAGCAGACTTACTGGATTGACTTATTGTCTTGTTGGTATAATGGGAGACATGAAGGAAATTCTGATATTCATTAAGCTTGACAGCTTTAGCAGTTTGTTATGTCTTTCTTCCCTTTTTTTTTTTTTTAAAGATTTATTTAGAGCTGGGCAGTGGTGGAGGCAGAGGCAGGCAGATCTCTGTGAATTTTGAGACCAGCTTAGTCTACAAAGTGAGTTCCAGGACAGTTAGGGCTATTAAAAAGAGAATTCTTGTCTCAAAAAATAAAAATAAACAAAAAGATTTATTTAGTTCTATTTTATGTGTGTGTTTGTTGCATGTATATATAGTCTATGTACCACATGTGTGTCTGCTGCCCACAGAGGCTAGAAGAGGGTGTTGGATTCTCTGGAACTGGAACTGTGTGCCATCAGGGAATTGGCCAAGTCCTCTGGGAGAGCAATTAGTGTCTTTAACCACTCAGCTGCCTTTCCAGCCTCAGTTGAGTTTTTGTTGGCTGAAGGGAGGTGTATATTTTTTTATAGGCCTCTTTAGTTAAGAACTGTTAATAGAAGGATTTGACTCTTCTCAAGGTGGGAGACATTGGATAAGGTTATAGGTAAAGATAAAGGTACTTAGGGAAGGGTTTTGTTTTTTTTTTAAAAAACACTTTTATTTATTTGCCTTGGTGTTTGCCTGGAACTGGAACTACAGACAGTTGTTAGCTGCCATGTGGGTGCTGGGAATTGAACCCGGGTCCTCTGGAAGAGCAGCCGGTGCTCTTAACCGCTGAGCCATCTCTCCAGCCCCCTTAGGGAAGGTTTATGCTGGGAGTTTACAGCTATCGTGCACGATGTCCCAGTTGCTGCAGATGAGTGAGTTAAAGGGCACACTGCTAAAACAGTGATTTTTCTCAGATCAAGTTTTATCAGCTTTATTCTTTTACTCTCATCTGCTAAGAACCTTATGTGTCTGGACGTGAAAAGTGTAGGGAAACACTGTGGTAGATGGGTGGGGCTGAGGTCTTTAATGTCATAAAGGGAGTTAGGTTAATTTTAGAAGTGCTTCTTAGTCTGTGAGGTACAGATGTCCATGTCATTCCAGGTGAGATGGAATAGGGTAGATGTAGTCATTTCAGTCAACATCAGGCTCACCAGGAGCAACCAAATAGGGATTAGTGAGATGAACTTCTGATGTCAGCCTAAAGAAATACTAGTTAGCCATGTGCAGCTCTTTATGGAATTGGCATTATACACACTGAATGCATATAGGCAAAAGCACATTCAAAAATGAGGTGTATTTGAAATGAAAGTAATAAACATGTAGAGGGATATTACCAATTAGGAAAGCCACTTCAGTAATGAAAATTCTAAATTTACCTAGGTATGGTAGTCCCAGAATTTGGAGGTAGCCTGAACTATATAGTGAGCTTCATCAATGACAGCCAGAACTACCTAGTAAGATCCTGACTCAAAAAATTAAACAAACAAAAAAAAAAAAAAAAAAAAAAAAAAAAAAAAAAAAAAAAAAAAAAAAAAAAAAAAAAAAAAAAAAAAAAAAAAAAAAAAAAAAAAAAAAAAAAAAAAAAAAGAAGAAGAAGAAAAAAACAGCATAGAAAAAGTTACATTAATAGTTCCTTTTTGTTTGTTTATTTGTTTTGTTTTTTTGAGACAGGGTTTTTCTCTATAGCCCTGTCTGTCCTGGAACTTGATTAGTAGACCAGGCTGGACTTTGGACTATGAGACACACCTGTTTCTGCTTTCGAGTGCTGGCATTAAAGGCAAGCCCCACTACCACATGGCATGATTCTTGTATTTTATTTTAATTTTGTTGCTTTGCTTTTGAGATAGACCCTTACGAAAACCAGGATGGTTTGTAGTTGAGGATGCCCTTGAACTTGTGATCTTTCTTTTTCTACTTCCAGATGGTAGGATTACCGATATTTGACATCATTTCTAGCTTATTCATTGCTGGGGCTTGAATGCAGAGCTTTGTATGTGTTAATCAAGCATTTTACTAATTGTACTACATCCCAGCTCAGAGTTGATGTTATTAATTGAGGTCATTCATGTGGTTTGGGCATATGTGGGTCAGTTCATTGGCCTGTACAGGTGATACTATGGAGGCTAAACATTAGTTCCAAAAGTGGTAGGCATGTAGGTCATAAGAAGGGTAATTTTTAGGGTTCCTTCTGAATTGTCTTGTACTCCTTTGGGAATTACAAAAAGGTGGTACTGGCTCTCATGTCAGTGCTTATGAGTTGTCTGTGATGTGGGACAGTTTTTTGTTTTCACTTGAGCTTATTAGTAACTCGATACTGTTGGCATCTATTTCTAAGGTTTTACAGCTCTCTTTTACGGTTCTGCTATTTTATATGGTTTTTCCTTTCTTTTCACTGTCCAGGTATTATTCATGCAGCAGAGGAGAAAGACTGGAAAACTGCATACTCATACTTCTATGAGGCATTTGAAGGCTATGACTCCATTGATAGCCCCAAGGCCATCACATCTCTGAAGTATATGTTGTTGTGCAAAATCATGCTCAACACGTAAGTGCATATTAACAGTAGGGTATAAGAACTCTAGTCTTTCTTTCTTTTTTTTTTTTTTTTAAACTTTATTTATTTATTTGCCTTGGTGTTTGCCTGGAACTGGAACTACAGACAGTTGTTAGCTGCCATGTGGGTGCTGGGAATCGAACCCGGGTCCTCTGGAAGAGCAGATGGTGCTCTTAACCGCTGAGCCATCTCTCCAGCCCCAGAACTCTAGTCTTTCAACCAAGTCTCTGCTATAGCAGAGATGGCTCGGGCAGGGAGTTTGGCTACTTACTTAGAGATGCAACTTTAGCTGCATCTACAACTTTGATGTAGAGTGGGTGGTCAGAGTGGGTCCACATAACTTTTGCTTGCTAGTCTTTCAGACTTAGGGAGACAGATTTTAGAAATTACTAAACCGGGAAATTTTCTTGGAGAATTTATCACTCTTCAAATATTCTGTTGTCACAGGTATTGAGCACAGGTCAGAGCTCAGGAAATAGCTAATAGCTCATTATTAGCCAACTGTCCACCCAGAATGGGAAACATAGAGTTCAGTATATATTTGAAAAAGTGGATTATAAAAGGCATGATAATTAAGTAGTGGTAGGGACTGAACCCAGAGCCTCATGTATGCTAAGTAAACACTATATCAACAACCTAGGGTTGTGATTTAAAAATTTTTTAATTGTATATTTTTGAATTATTATCAGTAGAGGGAATATGTCAGGAAACACAGGATTTTATGTTGCCCAGACTGTCCTGGAACTCATAGAGATCTGCCTGCCTCTGCCTCCCAAGTGCAGGGATTAAAGGTGTGTACCACTCACCTCCCACTGGCCTTGACTTTTTTTGAACATATATTTTTTTTATTATTATATTTTATTATTATATGTGTACACCTGTTTCTTTGTACATGTGTTTCTTCTGAATGTATGTCTGTGCACTACTTGGATGCCTGGTGTCCAGAAGGCCAGAAGAAGGCATCAGATCTAGAATTGGAGATACAGATATCTGTGAGCATTCATGTAGGTGCTGGGAATTGAACCCAGGTCCTTTGAACCATTTGTAGATAGGAATGATGTTGATGGCACATTTCTGCTGTCCAAAGTGTTGGAATTGCAGGCATGAGCTATAAGTGTTGGGAAATAAATCCAGGGCTTAGTGTATGCCAGGCAAACACTCTGCCAACTGAGCAACATCTCCAGCATCGGGTTGTGCTTTTTGTTTGTTTGTTTTAAAGATTTATTTACGGGCTGGAGAGATGGCTCAGCGGTTAAGAGCACCCTCTGCTCTTCCAGAGGACCCGGGTTCGATTCCCAGCACCCACATGGCAGCTAACAACTGTCTATAGTTCCAGTTCCAGGCAAACACCAAGGCAAATAAATAAATAAAAGTTTTTTTTTTTTTTTTTAAAAAAAAGATTTATTTATTTATTAATTATATAGTATACAAAAGAGCAGTCAGGGGGCTGGAGAGATGGCTCAGCGGTTAAGAGCACCGTCTGCTCTTCCAGAGGACCCGGGTTCGATTCCCAGCACCCACATGGCAGCTAACAACTGTCTGTAGTTCCAGTTCCAGGCAAACACCAAGGCAAATAAATAAATAAATAAATAAATAAATAAATAAATAAAGTTTAAAAAAAAAAAAAACAAAAAAAACAAAAGAGCAGTCAGTGCCCCCAAACCCCCCGAGCCATCTCTGCATCACCACCCCTTTTCCTTTCCTTTCCTTTCCTTCCTCCTTTTTCTTTCCCTTCCCTTTCTCCTTTTCCTCCCCTCTCCTTCCCTTTTTCTCCCCTTTCCTCTCCTTCTTTCCCGTCCCGTTCCCTCTCCTTTACTATCTTCCTTTCATCCTCCCTCCCTCCCTTCCTTCTTCCTGTCTTTTCTTTCTAGATAAGCTCTCACTATGTTGACCAGGCTGTTCTTAAACTCATAGAGATCTGCCTGCCTCTGCCTCCTTAAAGTATGTGCTACCATGATCAGTGTCCTCTTCTGAATTTTGGGAGGTTTTTACTTTTCATTGCCAGCTTTGGCCAACAGTAAAGAAAACCTGACTTCTGTAGTGTTGGGACGTACGGGTTTAGTTAATTTTTCACTGTGGATGAGTTTTCACAATGCAATTCTGGTAAATAGTTCACCCAACTATGATTAGAGTTGCTCTGTCCTGGAGCAGTTGACCAAGGATGTCTTTTTTTGTTTTTATTTTTGTAGCCCAGAAGATGTCCAGGCTTTGGTGAGCGGAAAGCTTGCACTTCGGTATGCAGGGAGGCAGGTAGGGAACGTTGCGACTGCAGCTCTACTCTGAGACCCGCTTATCGTCAGAGTCATGGTGTTCTCAGGTCTCATCCTACCTTCCCCACCCTTCTTTTCTTTCCTTTAGCGCCTTGTTGGTCGTTCTTTACCGTTAAATTCCTGGCCTAGAAAGGAAGTGTTGGGATCTCTTATAGACATGGGTAATTTGAGGGGCTTACAGAAATATATTGTAGCATTTGCTGTTAGGCTACAATTTATCTTTGATCAGATCTTCCTTTGGGAACCTGGCTTGCAAACATAATCTCACATCTTGATTCTCTTCTTGAGTCAGAAGCCTGGTCGGATCTGCTACATGTGTGCTTCCAGGGAGGTCTGATTACTTGGTGTAAGAACTAGATTTTGAGTGTTCCTCAGCTTATCAGTTTTTCATTTATACTGTGAATTTGTATAGTTTAAAAAGAGGCTTTTGATGGTTGATCATCCTTTTTATATCTTATTAGATGTGAATGGCTTTTTAGAGCGCACGGTTGTATACATGATATCTCAGATATTTGTCCTATATACTTTTTGTTCTTTGACTGTCATAGTTAAATAAAAGCAGTCATTCTCAATTTCAAGTATGGTTGTCTCTAAACAACTTTAGGGAGATAAGCTGTCTCCCTAAATCTGCGGAGTAATGTTAATAATAACTGATTTCCTCTTTGTAAGTGGTCCTAATTGGTTTTTCCTGTAGTAAAAGTTTCAGATAAATTGTAGTTCTGATTTTGGGACTACTGACTTTTATTGTAGACTTTTCTTATAATAGCTGGAGTTGAAATCAGGAGTGGTGGCATACACCTATAATCCTAGCATTAGGGGGGCAGAGGCAGGCAGATCTCTTGTTAGTTCTAGGCCAGCCAGGGCTACATAACCTTGTCTCAAAACAAAACAAAACAACACAAAAACCAAATTGGAGTTTTAGAGTTCAGACAGGTTCTGCAAGTGTCCAGGAAAAGGGCAGGAATCTGAGAATGGTGGGTGTAGATTTGAACTTTGGTTGTCTGGCTTTGAGTTCCAGAGTGCCCTCATTAGGACATTTATTCTGTCTGTAGGGCAGATGCTGGGGACAGATTATGCTCCTTGTGCCATTTGATCCTGCCCCATAGACTTACTATCCTCACTTAATGTAGGATGACACAGAGGAGCTTCCTCTGTTACTTTGTGTCTCAGTGCCAGCTTTCAGAAGAAGCCAGGCTGATCTAGAAAGATTTGAGTACTGAGTGCAGAGTTGATAGTTTGGCAGGTACCTTTTTATAATCAAGTTAGAAGTTTCTCTTGGTCATTTTACATTCAGTTTTGGCATGATACAGGGTTTTAGTATTCAGGTGTGATATGTGGACTACTAATGCCTGAACTCCAGTATAGACCTCAGTCAATATCTTGTAGCAAAGCTAGCAGAGCGAACCTTGACAAAGCTCAGGGATTATTGGGTTTTGGGGCAGAAAGAATTGGGTAGATATAGAGATAAGAAATCTTGGAGTAAGTAGAAAGAAATCCCAGTTCTCTTGTTACTTTCTCTAGGGCATCCTTATCCAGGTCTATCCTTCTGGGAAACTCCTATTTAAGTCACTTTGCAATTCAGAGGGAAATTATGATTTTTCTTCCAAGGCTTCTTTTTTTTTTTTTTTTTTAAAGATTCATTTTATTTTATTTTGTATACACAAGTGCCAGAAGAAGGCACCAGATCTCATTATGGATGGTTATGAGCCACCATGTGGTTTCTGGGAATTGAACTCAGGACCTCTGGAACAGCAGACAGCATCCTTAACCTCTGAGCCATCTCTCCAGCCCCCAGTCCCTCTTTAAAGATTCCTCTGGCTTTTCTTCCAATTTTCTTAAAAATGAGTGGTGGGGATAAGTTATTGTTTTTATAATAGAAGATGCTTATGAGACATTGGGTAGGTATATGTGAACATGCAGGATGGATAACTTTCTTTTTTTTTTTTTTTTTTTTTTTTTTTAATTCTCAGACAGAAGCATTGAAATGTGTAGCTCAAGCTAGCAAAAACAGATCACTGGCAGATTTTGAAAAGGTAAGCATGGTATTGGACTGATGAGAATAGATGGGAAAGGGAGCCACTGGAGAACATTTCAGCTGAGCAATGCTATCATCTCACCACTGAGGAGGCGGAAACAGGCAGAGCTCTGTGAGTTCAAGGCCAGCCTGGTCTACAGAGGGAATTCTAGGACAGCCATGTCTGTTATCCCAACTCAAAAAAACAAAAAAACCAAACAACCCCCATCAAAAGTTTCAGTACATGTTGATTCCCATGCTCTTTACCCAGAACCATATCAAAAACAGGAAATAGTTTTGTATAGTGAATGGAGTGGATTGTTGAGTTGTATTAAATTAATTTGTGTATACTTTTAAGTTGTCATTTGGAGCTGGAGAAATGGTTCACAAATTAAGAACACATATTGCTCTTACAGAGGACCTGAGCTCCATTCCCAGGACTCACATCTCCAGCCTCAGGGAGATCCCAACCCTCTGGGCTCAACAGGTGTCTATGGACACACACACCACTACCACTCACAACAAAAAGATGTCATTCATTTTGCACAATAAAGTTTTTTTTTTTTTAAACTTTCTATAATTTATTTTTGTTTAATTGCCTTGGTGTTTGCCTGGAACTGGGAACTGGAACTACAGACAGTTGTGAGCTGCCATGTGGTGGGTGCTGGGAATTGAACCCTGGTCCTCTAGAAGAGCAGTCAGTGCTCTTAACTGATGAGCCATCTCTCCAGCCCCACAATAAAGTTATTTACCTTTATTCTGTGGTAAAGGAGTAATGGAGAATGCCCAAGCCACACAATAATCATGTCTATCATAATAATGTCTAACACAATCAAGTTCTACACAGAACAGCTGTGGTTATCCCAGGCCTGCTTAGTACTCTGTGAGCAAAAGAATTTTTTGTTTATTTGTTTGCTTGTCATTTATTTATTTACTTATTTAGTTGATTTTTTGGTGGGCAAGGTTTCTCTGTCTAACAGTCCTGGTTGTCCTGGAACTCAGAGATTTGCCTGCCTCTGCCTCTTAAGCTCTGGGATTAAAGGTGTGTGACAGTATGTTTATATTTTCCTACAGGGTCTTGCTATGTAGCCCACACTGTCCTTGAACTCCTAACAGTTCTGCCTCATTGTTCCAAGTTAGGGGATTGTAAGTGTGAGCCGCTTTACCTAGCTCTAAGAGAGAAACTTCTTCGGGATGATGCTGTAGGCTTTCTTTTGCTCACTGGGAAGATTCACTTTTAAGCTTTAGGATGAGTCTTGTATATTCCTTTCTGAACTGGTGTTCTCTTAGTCTGAATTTAGTAATCAATTTAAAAACCAGACCTAGGCCAGGCGCACACCTCTAATCCCACTATTTGAGAGGCAGAGGCAGGTGGATCTCTGTGAGTCAAAGCCAGCCTGTTCCACAGTGAGTTCCTGGAAAGTCAGGGGTTTTATACAGAGAAATTCTGTCTCAAAAAAACAAACAAACAAACAAACAAAAAAACCAGACATAGATCTCTAATAAGAACTATCATAAATCCAGGCAGTGGTGCACATACTTCTAATCCCAGTACTTGGAAGGCAGAGGCAGGTAGGACTCTTGAGTTTGAGGTCAGCTTGGTTTACACAGAGTTCCAAACCAGCCACGTCTGCATATTGAAACCCTGTTTTCAAAAAAAAAAAAAAAAAATAATCCATCAAAGGAAATAAACAAAAAAAACAAAAAAAAACCCAAGTGTGCTAGAAGATCAAGGCCATATGGCTTTGACCTTCTCCATTAGTCATAATTTTGTAGTCGCCTACCTATTCCTAGTTAGGGTTATTTGTTTATTCCTTAGTACCTTAGAGTAGAGGATGAGGCTGGGATATTGAAAGGATTACTAAAGATGAATAGGTCAGTTACATTAACAGTCTATTATTTTGTCATAAAATGTTTGATGGAATACTTTCATGGTTTTTCTGTGATCAGATATTTGGGAAACATTAAGACAAAACAGAATTAGAAACGTGTTTTGCTTTCTTTGCCTGCAGAGTCATTTTGTACCGATCTCACAAAGCTCCTAAACTAGTTGTGTAATTCAGCATTTTTCATTATTTAATCTCTGAGGTCTTTGAAATGTATGCTTAAAAATGTGTGTAGTTCAGCTGGCCTCTAAGAGTGTCTTGGCTTACACAATTAAACTTCAGGACGGTAAGGTGGTGGCGTCATGCTTTAGTTCCTCATACTCTTCAGATCCTCCCTCTCCCTCTCCCTCTCTCTGTCTGTCTCTGTGTCTCAGTGTGTGTGTGTTTCAACCTTCTAGTCCCCAGGACCAGCAGACTTCTCAGGAGGCTGGGAGTAGTGACTATAAGGTGCTGTGCCAGTCTCTGGTATAAGGTTGTTTTGCAGGCCCTGACTGACTACCGGGCAGAGCTCCGGGATGACCCGATCATCAGCACACATTTGGCCAAGTTGTATGATAACTTACTGGAACAGAATCTGATCCGGGTCATTGAACCTTTTTCCCGAGTCCAGGTAAGACTCTTCCTTGGAACTTAACAGTTTTGGGATAGATGTTACAGCTGTAGCCATCTCCTTACCCATATTTCTCCAAAATAGAAACTCACTTTTAAAGGTTGGTACGAGGCCACCAAGGGCTTGGATTTGTCTGGATAGGAGGAAATGAATCAAGGAGGATGCTGGTGGGGTAGAAGGCTGTGAGCTGACCACTTCTCGTGTTCAATATCTCTTTCTTGTAGCCATTGTCTGTGTGGTAAATGTTTTCTGTATTTGGTACATGGGACAGGAGTTTATTTTTATATAGTGAAGCGTAGAGAAGTAGACAGAGCAGGACACTAAGCATGGCCAGGGAGAATTTCTGACCCTCTAGATTCAGCAGGTTCGAGAAACACCAATTGTCTGTGTCCTCTCCCCCCTTTTTTTATGTTGGAGATAAATCCAAACTTTCAGTGTTGCTGTCTGCTTTTCCTTTTAGATTGAACACATATCTAGCCTCATCAAACTTTCCAAGGTAAGTTCTCTGGCCTGTTAGATGGTTGGGAAAGGGGAAAGCTATGGATTCTTTGTGGGGACCTAAATGTGGGCTCAGAGCTGGTGTTATTGCCATTTTGCTTCAATCTTTTTTTTTTTTTTTAAGACTCTTGCAAAACTTTCATGTCAGACTAATGGATATTGGTCCCTTTAATCATGTACTTTGATTTTAGGCCGACGTGGAAAGAAAATTATCACAGATGATTCTTGACAAGAAGTTTCATGGTAAGTAAACATCACATAGGCCAGGGCCTGATTAGAATTTGAAGGGTGTATCTTTAAAGAAGAGGCTGGGTTTCTCTTGTGATGATTCCTTGGAGCCCTGGCTCCCTTTGAAGAATGCATAAGGGGATGGAGAGAGGATTCAGCAGTTAATTTTAATTGCTCTTGCAGAGGACCCAGGTTCAGTGTAACACTCACATTGCAACTCACAACTGGCTGTAACTCTATAGTTTCAGGGGATTTGACATCCTCTTCTGGGCTCTGAGAGTACCTGCATGTACATGTTCTATGTATACTCACACAGGCTCACATATATACACATAGATAAAATAATAAAAGACATGAGAGTATATAGTAAATATGTGCTGGGAGAAAAATGAAACAGCCAGGGAGTGGGGCCCCTTTTTTTGTTGTCCATTATCTCCTCTTACCTGGTTTGTTTCTGTGTTTCTTGCAGGGATTTTGGACCAGGGGGAGGGTGTCCTGATCATTTTTGATGAACCCCCAGTAGATAAAACTTACGAAGCTGCTCTGGAAACAATTCAGAACATGAGTAAAGTAGTGGACTCCCTCTACAACAAAGCCAAGAAGCTGACATAGGTGAGTGCCGGCCCCGGGACCCAGGGCCGGGCAGCGCTGTCTTCTGCCTGTCGACACTGAACACCACCTTCTGGTCCTCACGGCTTCCCCGATTGACACTGCTCTGTCTTCTCTTGCAGAGTTGGATCTGTAGCGGGCCTTTGGAGAGTGTGTGTGGCGGGAGAGTGAACCCTTGGGGAAATGCTAGGAGATTCTTTTCTTTCTGTTCTACTTTTCGCTCGGAAAGTTTTTAACCCTCATTGGTGCATCTGTATCCAGCGATAGACGGCCAGTTCTCATGTAATCAGCATTGGCCAACATGGGAGTGGGGAAATTGCTTAAAAAAAAAAGAAAAAAGAAAAAAAAAGATTCTAAATAAAAGGAAAAAGGCTTACACTACCTAAAGCTGTGCTCTCTGCCTCCTGGGAGAGGGCCGCAAAGCCAGGCACCCCGCCAACCACTGGGGATCCTCATCCACCTGCTGGGCGCCACCTCTCCTCCTCTTCAGAATTGGGTGTTTGCCAGCCATCAAAAGCAACGACTTTTTATTCTGTTTGTACTGAACCAAAACAAACAACTGTGTATAGACTGCTGTTTTCTTTTTTATTTGAAACGAGGCGTTGGTGTTCTTCCCCTGCCGTCTGGCCTGTCCACTCCTCCCTCTCTGACATTGGCTCCCGAGGACTAGCTGAAGGGCTAGCTGTGCGTCACCGCTACCACTGCAGCCCGGCTTCGCTCTGACCTGTGAAAGAATGGGAACAAGTCCAGGAGCTAGTGTCCACTACGGCCACACGGGCCCCGGCAGTGTGGGCCTCAGCCCTCAGGGTGCCTGCTGTGCATGTGGCTTTTCTTTAACACAGTAACTAGATTAGACGTCAGCGTTTAACCTCCCCTCCTTCCTGCTTTGCTTTTCTCCTCTCTCCTTCCTCTCAGCCAGGAGACCATACCCTTTCTCTTTCCCCTCTAGAGGAGTTGGGCTGTCTGAACTCCATCTGCTGCTTTTCCTCTCCACCCTTTCTCCTGCTGTCAGATGGATCTATCCCTTTTCAAAACAGTGAACATCGGGAATGAGGCTGGGGCGTTTTTTTTTGTTTTGTTTTTTTAAATTAAAAAATAAAGCAAACCAAAAAACAACAAAACTTTGTTGGGTTTGAAACATCCTCATGTCCCCTTCCCAGACTGTCTTTCTCTGACTCTTTTAAAGAGTGTGAGCTGGGATGGCGCTGTTTTAGCATGCTTTGTTTCCATACAGTTCTCTAGCAGGCTTTGACGCTGTTTGGGCAGGGGACCGCCTGCCCCTTTGCTGTCCCTGCTGTGCTGTATCCTCTCATCCACTCTGTCTTTTCTCTTCCTCCCCTCCTGCCTCCTTCCCGCTGGCCTCCTTTTCTCTTTCTTTAGAACCTTTCTCAGATTATCCTTCCAGGTTTTGGTAATAGATTTCTATTTTGTAAAAGGATTTTGTTGTACCAGGTTTTGCATCTTCACTGAATCTGACTGGCTTTTTTTATTTTCCTCTTCAAAATCAGGTTTTTGTTCTCAACCACCTTCTCTCCCCATCATGTCCAGTCACTGTTTTGGTTTTGGCACCATCAATATCAAATGTACAAACGGTTCTTGCTAACCAACACCAGATATATCTGATGTTCAGATGAGTTCCAATAAAATAATTTTTTTTTCAAAAGCGTCTTTTCTTGAGTGCTGGATGGTTTCCAAGCAAGTGCAAGCGTTCCGTGTAGCCCTTCTGGCTTGGCCAGAGCTCTATTACTTCCTTGCTTAATGGGAGGCTTGTAGCCATGTTGGGTGGGAGTCCATGTGTGGGGACCTTTGGCAGGGAAGCTGGTCTGTAAGGAGTGAAGTCAGAAACGGCCTCAGGTGTCCATTGGCGCAGGAGGGTTGCTGAGCACACCTGGGCTTGGGCACTGTCTTCTAAGTCACTCCTTATCTCCTTGTCTATGGGAGGTGATAGGACGAGAGGGTCTGGTGAAGAAGTGAGGAGCCAGCATCCCAATGGCCAGCCTCAGTTTACTATAGTGCTTTTGGAACTTTGGATAGCATCTGTTTTCATATTGTCCTCAGACCCTAAGGGTGACTCTTTAGAGGGACTCAGGCCTCTGGGGACTGCCACACCCCTTTCCAGTTGAACATGTGTTTCTCTGTATAATAATACTTTTAGACAGTTTGTTTCTATAGTAGACGTTAATAGGGGTGTGGCACTGGGGCAGGGTGGAGAAGGTTGCTCAGACCTGTGCTGTCTGACAGAACTGCTAGCCATGTGATGTCAGGTCCTAAAGTAAGGCTAGTTCAGAAGGTGACCACAAACCATCCTTTAAAGGCTTAGTGGGAAAGAAGTGGTAAGCAGCTTACTAATTTTTATATGTGCATCAGAATATTTGGGGCATATTGGGTTAAATAAAATATATTATTAAAATTTACCTCGTCTTTACTTTTTTAATGCAATTACTAGAAAATAGCACATCACTCATGTGGCTGGTCAGTATGGCTCTCAGAAAACCTCTGTTGGACACTACACTACACTAGACCATTATGGACTGTGCCACGATCCCCCCCCCCCATCTCATTCCTCCTCACCCCCAACTGGTCATAGGTTTGTCTGGTTCTGGGCTGTCTAGCTGAGGGCCCCTTTTAGGTATTAGTCTTCAAGGTATTGGGGCTTTTGTTGTGCATTAATGAGACTGTTTTTGAGAGTAACAGCCAAGAGGGCTGCTCTGGTGCCTTGTGCATGCTGGTTATGTAATCTGTGTTGCTCAGAAGGGCCACTAGATGCTGCTCTCTGCCCTTACAGGAAGACTTGCTCAGGAACCAGGGTTCTAAAGTTTCTGCTTGGAACCCTTTCTGTAGCTAGCTGTCCCTTTGGCTTTCTGTCCTTGGGCCAGCATGGGAAGTGGTGTGTACAGTCTATCTCCACTGAAGTATTGCATGGGCACATTGCCTTCCAAGGTGGCTAGATAGGGTTTGGGGAAAGTAGGCTGGCTGATAGTCAAAACTAGACATCTTCCCTGAGCTGTTGGAAAACTGGGAAGAAAACATTCCTGTATTGTTCAGCTGGCTCCGCCATCTGGGCTCTTGATTCTACCATGTTGGACAGATTACCTTTCTTTCTTGCTGCCCAGTTAGAATAGTGAGGGAGATGGTTGTGGGGAGGCAGAGGTGGGCTTGAGTGGCAGGGGAACTGTGTGATGGATAGTCATGGTTGACTCCATCTAGACTTAACTAAAATCCAATACTGGAGGGCCCATCAGTGAGGGAGTTTTTTTCTTAATTTGAAATAGGAAGATCTACTTTTAACCTGGATCTTGAGGCGAGAGGATATGTGCCTTTAATCTGGGTCTCAGTCAGAAAAGTCTTACCTGCTGGAAGCCTGTATAAGGACATGGGGGAAGGAAGCTTTTGCTTTGCCTACTTGCTCTGTGTTGCAAGTTCATTTCTTCATTGGATTCCAGCATCTGCTGAAGAGCAGCTGAGCTATCCAGCTTTAGGAACTGAGAAACTTAAGGATTCTTGGACTTCCTGCCCAATAGCCGGCCATTATTGAGAGTTCTGTTAGTGTGCAGAACCTTGACTGGTAACACTTTGAAGCAAGAATATCAGGTATGGCCTAGGGTTCCTAGCAACCTCTTCTCTCAGAATGTAGGTTGGTAGAATCATCCTATTCCTATTCCCCTGGCAACATGAGGAGGCTGGAGTAGTTCACAGAGAGGGTTTTGAAGGTAACGGAAGGGCTGGCTGGGCAGGAGAGAGAACATGCACATAGCCATGCTGGAAAAGGCCCATGAACTCTAGGATCATCGGTAAAAGAGCTACAATTCAATTGCAGGCAACAGCAGGCCCAGGTTTTCCTAACGGTTGGATTGCAGTCTTCAGAGATCTGTGTATATTTAGGGAAGTAGAACACATTTAACTTTTGCTCAGTCCTATAATTTGAAAGAACATAAATATGAAGCCTGCTGAGAAGCTGGGTCTCTCCACCAGAGGCTTGAGGAACGGGCTGGCTTTCAGCATTACCTTTCCAGGAAGAGGCATTGGGCCTGCCGGCTGAAAAGACCCTGGGCAGATGCCTTAGAGCCCTCTGTGAAAAGAAGCCAGGGTATGAAGCCATGACAGCCATGAGGCTTGATCTCAGTGTCAGTGTCAGGTGATTCTGTGGTGCCGCTGTGGCTCATGCCTCCCTCCATTTCTGCAGTGAATAGCGAAGCAGGAAGATTGCAAGCAGCTGGCTGGCCTGTTACAGGAAGGGGTTAAGAAGCTCCTGCTGGTGTGAGTTAGAAAGCCAGTGAGGCACCTGCCCTCAATCCCACAAGTACTTGCTTACTCTGCCCCTTCACGTATGTGCTTGAAGCCTCCAGGCTCTCACTGAGGCATACTCTACCACTGTCTCCGAAGCAGCCTCCAGAACTGTGAGCTAACACTTCATTACTTTATAAGATTATCCAGTGTCCGGCGTTGTGTTCTAGCAAAAGAGAACCGCTTAGGACTCTGTTCTATTACAACGTTGTGAGGAAGGGGCGCACAGCTAAGCTACCCTTCTTGGGTGTTTGATAAGGTCCTGGAAAATGCCTTTCCTCCCCTGCCCGCTCCGGTACAGTGCCGTGCATTTTCTATTCTGACCCCCACGGTCGCTAAACCTTTCTGCTCCTGTTGGCAGAGAAATCTCTGGGTACATAAAGAAAGTACGTAAATGGCACTTTCTAACCTGGAAGTACTGCACTTAATGACTCAACCAGATTCTTGTTTTCGGTAGTTGGATCAGCTGTCTCAGGTGTTGTCAAGAGATGGGAGTCTGACTTAAGGGACGGTTTGAGGTTTGCCAGTTTGAGTGTCCAGGGTCAGTTCAAAGTGAGTGACCAGTAAACCGGCAGTTGCCTTTCAGAAGGATATGGAGTAGTTCTTGGGAGTTATGCGTCGGTGGTCAGAACCAGAATATTCTGTAATTTTACTGTCAAGTTTCAAAGCGGGCAGACCAGAGGCTGGCCTGAAGGCGCAGCTGCCTGGATTTTGACACAACCCGTGACAGGATCTGTAGGCCGTCCTCGCCCCTTTGGCCGGGTTTCTGAGTCTCAGGGGAGACCGGCTTTAGGGGATGCGGCTCTCCGTTGCCTGGCGCCAGGGCCACTCTTCACAAGGCCCGCGGCCTCAGCTGCGGGGGCCGCGGCGGGAACAAAGGCAGCACGTGTCTGGGCGGGGTCCGCCCTTCGGCCCGCCCGCCCGGCGTGCGGGGGCTCGCGAAGCCGGGCTGCGCCAAGCGGCGCGGGCGGCTTCGAGGCGGGGACCCGGCGCTGCGCGTTCCCGCCGCCCGCATGGGGCGCGCCCACTAGAGGCGCCACTGTGCGCCGCGCGAGCCGAGGATGCCAGTGGCCGCCACCTGGAGGCGAGACCGAGCGGGCGCGCGGACGGCGCGCGCGCCCCGGAGAGGCAGCCGGCGAGGCGCGCGCTAGGGCGGGGCGGGCGGGCACGCGGCGGAGACGCAGGCGGGGGCCGGGCAGGGGCGGGGCCGCGGCGTCTGCAGAACCTTGGACAGAAGCTGCGAGCCGCCGCCGCGCCGAGCCGCGCCGAGCCCCGGGGCCGCGGCGCGCATTGCGGAGGGTCTGGGACACCGCAGCGGCTGCGTCTGCCGCGGGAGCCTGCCTGCGGGTAAGCTTGCGCGGACCGGGGCCGTGCGCGCGGCCGGGTCCGAGTCGTACGGTCGCGGCCGCTGCGGCGTTCGGCCGGTGCCGCAGTGGAAGCACGGGCTGGGGCTCGGTGGGACCGCGGCCCGGGGCTTCGGGCCTTGGAGGTGCGGGCGGAGGGGCGCGGCGCGGAGCTCCGCCTGGGGCTGAGAACCATCTTGTTTTCCACGCAGATCCGCAGGGCTACCCGCGTCGCGTCCCGGGAGCGCCTCCTTTCTCCCTGCGGCCGCTTCAGGCTCGGTAAGCCGTCCCATCCCTCAGGCCGGCAGGCTGGGCGCGCAGGGGCGCCGGCCCCCGCCGGGCGCGCAGTGGCATCATGGGCACAGTGCTGTCCCTGTCCCCCAGCTATCGGAAGGCCACGCTGTTTGAGGATGGCGCGGCCACGGTGGGCCACTACACGGCCGTGCAGAACAGCAAGAACGCCAAGGACAAAAACCTGAAGCGGCACTCCATCATCTCCGTGCTGCCTTGGAAGAGGATCGTGGCAGTGTCAGCCAAGAAGAAGAACTCCAAGAAGGCGCAGCCCAACAGCAGCTACCAGAGCAACATCGCGCACCTCAACAATGAGAACCTGAAGAAGTCACTGTCGTGCGCCAACCTGTCCACATTCGCCCAGCCCCCGCCGGCCCAGCCGCCCGCACCCCCAGCCAGCCAGCTCTCAGGCTCCCAGACTGGGGTCTCCTCCTCCGTCAAGAAGGCCCCGCACCCTGCCGTCACCTCTGCAGGGACACCCAAACGGGTCATCGTCCAGGCGTCCACTAGTGAGCTGCTACGCTGCCTGGGCGAATTTCTCTGCCGCCGGTGCTACCGCCTGAAGCACTTGTCCCCCACGGACCCCGTGCTCTGGCTGCGCAGCGTGGACCGCTCGCTGCTTCTGCAGGGCTGGCAGGACCAGGGCTTCATTACACCGGCCAACGTGGTCTTCCTCTACATGCTCTGCAGGGATGTTATCTCCTCCGAGGTGGGCTCGGACCACGAGCTCCAGGCTGTCCTGCTGACCTGCCTGTACCTCTCCTATTCTTACATGGGCAATGAGATCTCCTACCCGCTCAAGCCCTTCCTAGTGGAGAGCTGCAAAGAAGCCTTTTGGGACCGTTGCCTCTCAGTTATCAACCTCATGAGCTCCAAAATGCTGCAGATCAATGCTGACCCACACTACTTCACACAGGTGTTCTCCGACTTGAAGAATGAGAGTGGCCAGGAGGACAAGAAGCGACTCCTCCTGGGGCTCGATCGGTGAGCCCCTGAAGCCGGTATCCCGGCTCAAGGATTCCATTCATTTTTAAAAATTTATTACTAAACGAATCAAGTTTTGTGTACAGTATGTGTCTAGCAAAGCCACCAAGGGCCTCTTCCCATGTTCTCTCCTTGGGGTATTTTTCCAGCCCTTTCAAGAACTCTGGGGACTTTCGAACTCACAAACCTTGTGCAAACCCAGAAGATGCACTCAGAGCCACTTAGGCTGCTGACCACTCACCTTCTGCGACTCAAGGGACCGACTTGCCCATATCGCCTGTACCCATGCTGGGTCCAGAGTAGATGAGCTTTCCCACTGTCCCGGATGGGGTGGTGGGGGTGGCTGGTAGCTGTGGCCGAGGAGGAATTGACCCTTTTCTGGCGACTGTTTATTCTCCAAAGGCTCCTGGAGCCAGCTGCCCAGACTCAGGCTTCAGGAGGTTCTCAGTGAGGCAAGCGCTCCACTGCCCTGAGGCATCAGCACAGGAACCTAGAAGTGGGTCTGGTGCAAAGATTGTGGATGACTGTTGACAGTGGCCGGCCCTATTTGCTGCTTGGCTTTTGGGTGAAGGGCTCTCCTTTCCTGGCAGGATGGAGCTCCCGCCCTGTCCTTTTGTCTATGCGCCCAGCTTCCATGTTAGTGTTGGTTAATGAGGTGGTTTGCTTATTAGATTCCTCTTTCATTTTGGGTCTCAGCTAAGGAGGTGGGGTGAAGCTAGGGCAGCTCCTTTCCCGAGTGAGTTTTTCATTTGAACAATGCAGCTCAGTCAATCTGTGCAAAAGCCAGGACAGTGGCAGGTACCCATGAGCAATGCTGCCTACTGGGCAGGTGGGTATCCATGCCTGAGATCATGTTGGTGCCCACTTAGTCCTATGCCTCTTGCTGGTGAACATGGTATTTTTCCTACAAAGCCGGGGGAAGGTGAGATCCATTGATAGGGGTGTCATGTTATTGTCTCCCACCCCTTGTTAGTTTAAAGCAGTTGGGTTTCTCCTAGAGATGAAGCTTTGCTCAGTGTAGCCTAGGGAGACAGTTGCATCTTGGAGCCGATTGCAAGATTCGAGTGTGACTCCTGATTGCTTTGGAAGCATGGTGACTGTCCGGCTGAACACTTGCAGCTGCTGGGTGTGGTGCCCACCTATATCCCTGGCGGCTGCAAAACACACTCTGTGGACTTTACTGGTTTTTCTTTCTAATTTTCCCAGATTGGTGGCTTGGGGTTTGGAAGCCGTCCAAGAGAAGGGAGTGAGTCTTCCTGCATGGCCCTCACCCCAGCTTTGGGGAACAAAGAGCAATGTGAAGATGTTATGGAGGATTTCCTCTTCCTGCCCTGCTCCCCAGGGAGTGCTGGGATTGGGGACCACAGTGGGGAGCAGAGGTTATCTTACATAGGATTAGGTTCTAGGTGGCTGCCAACCCCTAACCGAGCACTACTGAAAAATCACATATAAAGAAAGCTGTGAATTAAATCGAGGTCTCAATGGAAGAGACCAGGAGCAGAGCCTTTCAGCCAATGTATTGGAGGAGCTGGGGAAGAGGACCTGACTGACCTGCTGGGACTAGAGAGCCTCTTCCCAGTCCTTCAGCCAGGTTCCTAGAGAGAGGATCCTGGGCCCTCATCATCTGTCCAGGAGCTGGGGAGTCCGAAAGGCTTGCTGAGCGCAGGCCTGGCTGCAGCCTCTCTGGTCTGGCTTCACAGGACCTGTCTTCAGATTCCGCTGCCACGGTGACCTGTACAGGGGAGCCTTGTGGGGCAGCTGCCCCTGCTGTAGTGGAAGAGGAGCTTCAGGAGTCCAGTCCTAGGGGGTGGGGTGCATGTGTGTAGCCTGTCCAGCTACTGAAGCCAGCCTGGAGCTGCAGTCACAGGATTCCACCTGATAATTTCCTTCTCTTTGTACTTAAAAAAAATTTTTTTTTTTTAAACTTTTTGAGGAGGTGCATATTTCAGGAGTGGTCGTCGATTAAGGAAAGGACTCCCCAGTTCCATTGTGTTCTCTCCTCTCGCATTGGCCATCAGTACTGTGCAAAGGAACAACCAATAGACTGGAGTGTTCGAGCAATGAACCCATCTGACATGCTGCTATGAAGACACTTAGAACACACACACACAAAACAGAAAAGAAAAAAAAAAAAAGGAAAATGTGAAAAAAATCTACAAAAACCCCTTTTATTCTTCGTTGCTTTTACAGTGGTACTGTGCATGCAAACCAGGAGCATTTTGTGTCTTAAGAAAAATAACCTTAGAACAGATGGCTGCGGGAATCACGCCGTGCCGAGAACAAGCCACTGAACCATAGTTCGGGATTGGATTTTCTCTTTTCCTTACAGCCTGAAGGGTTGATATATTCTTTCCATGCAGTTATTAGAATTTAGTTTTGTTCCAGCAGAACTTGCACTGAGAAGAAAATGTGCCATCCCCTGCCCCAGAATTATCCATAGCTGTACATCCGACACTGCTAAGTACACATGTGATGGATTTTTTTTTTTTTTTAGTGAAATTTCTTCTGTAGCTATCCTTTGACCAAACTGTGGATACTGTTAATTTATATTTGTCTCATTCTGTATGTATGTGTAGCGTGTTTGTGAGTATGTGTGGTTTATAATCTGACAAGAGTCATGAAGCGCAGTTTGGCTGTAATTTAATTCCCCTTCCCTTATTTTTATTTATTTTTGTACTGTGCTGATTCAATAAAATGCACTGACCATCCACTACATTGATCTCTTTGTGGACCCGCCATTTGGGAGCATGTTAGGGGCACCTTTAGTGCATGATTTGTGTATGTATAGGTTTGTCCAGGCAGAGGGGGACAGAGCAGGAAAGGGGATAGATAGACTTCCATGATTAAGAAAGCAGTATCAGGACAAGCCATCTTTGGCTTAGTGGCTGGGCAGGTTCTCCTTCGGGGCTTCCTTTGTGGGGTCACGTGACAGGCAGCTCAAGCCACAGTCAGGCTTAGGCACGGCCTAGTCTGTTGGTCACTTCAGGCCTGCTTGGGCATCTGGTCTTAGCCTGTATGTTGAGTCGTGGCGCAAAGGCTGTTCTTCTTCCTCTCCCCTGGACCTGCCTTGCTCAGTGTCCACTGCCCAAATGCCAGCAGGGGAGGACAGGTGTCCTGGTGGGCCAACGCTTCAGCTTCAGGGGAATCTAGTCCTGACTCTCCCAGGTGTCACTACCTCAGCATCTGTGTCCAGTCTGCTTATCAGCATCGGGAAGAGGGAGGGCAGCGAGGGCCTGTTCTCAGCTCTCCCTGCACCCATTGCTGGGAGGCTGTCGCCCACCTTACCTGTAGCTCCTGCTCCTGGGAGCTGCCTGGGAAGAGGCCATGCTGGCCCAAAGCTGCCACAGGAATCCATGCCATCTTTTGTGTGGACATGCGTTTATTTCAGAGGCATGTTCTCTTGGCATTCTAGAATGCAGCTTCGGAATGGCAGAAGAGTGTCCAGACTGAATTCCAAGGTTGCCTGTCACCTCTGCTCTCGCACAGCTTACTTCTCCCTAACTTTTCTGTTCAAAAGCCTTGGGCAAATTATCTCCCATTTTACACAATCTGTGCTTAATTCTACCTTCTGGGATGGTAAAATGGTGGAAGCTAAAATTCTACCATTTTTCAATGATAAACAGAATGCCTTTAAAAATAAGATTTAATGCTTTATTGCTCTTGATGGTAAATCAAAATATGCTTTAGAAATAAAGTTAATTTAATGGAAATAGGAATATATGCACCAAACCATAAACTGCATTTCAGAGGCCCCACTCCATGCATACAATCACTGTGTCGCATCCCTTCCCCTGACCACTCACACCCAAATTCCAGGTCCTTCAGCGGCCATACACTGCCTTTAGGTCATAAGAAAGTGCTAGTGGACAGGGCAGTTCCTCGGTGGAGGGTTCTGGCCTGGGTTGAGGGGTCCCAGGCTACTTCAGAAGGTGAGAGGAGATCCTCCAGCCTCTGATCTGTGACTTTTGGCATGACTTGCTTTGGTGTGTATGAGCACACTCGAGCATGTCTAGTGTAAAGCAACATGCTGGGGCAGTAAGTGGGAGGGGAGGGTGAAGTTCCAGTTAGTGTCCGCAGGGCCGGGCCCCTCCGTACTGCACAGGCAGCTGACCAAGCTTGAGGCGAGGATGACAAAGGCTCCCGGGGACAGTGGCACCTGGAGGCTTCGGTTGCAAACTGCCTGCAGTAGAAGAGGCCCCAGAGCTCTGCAAAAGGTCTTAGGGTTAGGGTTAGAGACCAGGTGGCTGGGGCCACGTTGGTCAGCCAGGGGACTCTCTCAGGCCTTGAACAAGGCACAAGACGTGGCACACAGACACTTGGTGGGTTAGGGTGGCAAGGTGAGGATTACGGGGCAGAGTGTGGCAGAAAGTGAAGAAAATGTGAGCCTGGCTCTGAAAGCCCTACGGCTCTGCTGGTTGTCTGCTCCCAGCCTTCCATGTTAGGCTCTAGCAATAGAGCACTCTCTCTAGCAAGCCTGCACACCTACAGGCTGCCTCTTCCTGAGCAGCGGAGGCAGGGAGCAGGGGTCTCAGGAAGGCCTCTGGAATAGGCATGCTCTTTCCTAGCAGGCTCTCAGGGGCTAGGCTCCAGCAGGCAGGTGTGTGGCGTAGGTGGGCACCCTGGCCTGGCCTGCAGTGCCAGGACTCCACGCTCTCCGCTGCAGCTTTGCCCCACTCCCCGCAGCTGGGTCTTCTGCTCCAGCTCCCCACAAGTCCCAGCTCTCTAGTGAGGAGGCAGCCTGGCTAGAGGAGTTAGGGGAAAGGACCACGCCGAGCACTGCACCTCTCCTGGTCCCTCCGTATAGGTCCTGACAACGCGGTTACAGCAACCTGGCCATCTGCAAAAAGAAGCTTAAGATGACTGGTCCTTGGGCGGCAGCAGGGTATCTCTATGGGAGAGGAGGTCAGAAAGTCCAGGCCTGGAAGATTTGTAGCAAGAGATCTCCCAGGGACAGCTCTGGAAGGGACCCCTGACTGAGCGTGGCTGAGGGGTAGGCTTCACAGGTACACCTGTTCACCTGCTGAATTTGGCTGGCTGCTGGAGTATGGCTTCTGCTGAGGGGCTCTGAGCTAGCTTCCAAGGGCTGCAACCATGTGGGAGAAGGAAGGTGTCAGGTGGGGGTCACAGAACAGGGTTCTGCTCATGGACACCGGATCCAAACCTCTAGGAGAACGTCTTTGGCTGGAGAAACTGTCCTGTGCTCTGGGCCACCCATTCCTCTGCTGGGTCAGCAATGGTTACTGGCCCTTTGCCAACTACAGATACTATCCAGTTGCTTGTGAGGTGAGAAGTGATCTAGCTGACAGCCCAGGAGGCTGCAGAGGGTCTTTGGTTTCCTGAGCAGAGACCATAGAAAGTTGAAAGAGGCAGGGGCAGGGTAGGGCAGAAAGCCAGGCAGGACCCTCATGAGCAGAGCCTCAGAGAAGGCAGAGGAGCCCTGCCCAGAGGTCCTTGCAAGCTGATTTCTAGTGGTATTAGAGGGTGGACAGCAATTAGCCGGGCTCCTGGGATGCTGAGCAAGGTGGACTGTGTGTGGGATGGAGAGGCAAAGGGCCAGGTCAGGGCCAGGCTCAGGCTCAGGCTCTCCCTCCCAGGGCCAGGCCAGGCCTCCAAGGCGCAGCAGTCAGTTTCCTGGCACACTGAGGATGAAGCCCGAACGGTTCTTGGTGAAGTCCGGCTGTGGCTGGTTAAGCCGAGTCTCCACAGAGACGGTGCATTTCTTCCCATGCAGGCTGCACTGCACCGGGTTCGTGACGTTCACTTGAAGGTGGCGCTTCTCACTGCAAGAAGGGAAGAGATAGGCCAGGCAGGCAGTGAGTGGGCAGACACAGAATCCTGTGGTTTCCTTGGCAACCCCCAGGGCCCTGCCATTTGCCATGCTCCTGTGGAGTGGCACTTTCAGGGTTCAACCTGCTTTCTTCCCAGGTGCCCACAGAAGCTGGGAGGTGACTCAGAGAAAGGGGGAGGAGACTGTGGCTCTAAGGTGTGTGCTATGGACAGTAGGTGCTGGCAAGGCAGAAGGACTGCTCATCCAGGGAACCTTGTGTGCTGCTGGACCAGAGAGGCAGATGTGGCTGCACCATCATTGCAAGGGCTGGGCTGAGTCACTTGGGCTTTAGGTGTTCCAGGAAAAAGGGTGTCAGGGCTCTGACTCATGGCAGTTATCTCTGTGAACAGGGAGGTCAGGATTCCCCCTAGCCCCTCAGGGAATGTCTGCCTTGAATCCAGCTGGCTATTGGTCATGGAGTCTGGCTGTCAAAAGTGGGTCTGAGGCTGATCTCTGGGGCACAGTAGATCCATGATCCCAGCTTGAGTCAGGACAGTAAGTTCAAAGCCAACCTGGGCTACAGAGTGAGCTTACAGCTAGCCTGGTCAACTTTCTGATATTTTGTGTGGAAATAAGAACTTGGAAAGTTCTGGGGCTAGAGATAACTGGGTGGTAGAGCATTTGCCTAGCATGTGTTAGGATTTGGGTTCAATCTCCAGCGCCACCCAAACCAACCAAATCAAAGTAGGTTCTCACTTTGGAGCAGGGGAACCAGGCTTTGCCACAGACCTAGACAGCCCTACAGATAGTCCCCACTGCCTGGCTGCTTCAGAACAGGCAGGTGGATGGTATCTCACTTCCACCAGGAGGCCTGAGCATGGTCAGCCTGGGAGCCAAAGGCAGGGCTTCCTCACTGAGTGGAGGCCCACTTGGGGATGGCCTGCTGTGCTCTCTCTGCTGTGAACGTGGAAGCCCTTGCCTCCAGCAAGGCACACTGTGCTCAATGTATTTGAGCTGCTGCTTATTCTAAAAGATGAGATGCTCTTAAGTAGGCTGGCACCTAACATGTGTGCACATATGCAGCAGTCCCATGCTCAACCTCGCTTTCCTTTCAGTTGGGAAGGGAGGTAAAGGCTTGCTGCCTTAGGAACCAGTTAGGATGGGCAGCAACACTTGGTTTCTCTACCTCCCTAGGGACTCCTTTGCTGTTGCTGCTGAGGCTGCACGTCAGGGGTGAAGTGGTTGGGTCTTCTGTACACTGCTGGTCTCCTCCGACTATGGGAACTCCCAGCATTGACTGGTGAATACCGAGTGGCCATGTCCACCCTGAGTAGGAAGCCAGGGTTGAGGCCAGCCTGCTCTGGTGGGTTTGGAAGACCCAAGTGTTCAGACCTGATCAAGCTGTGTGGCATGCTACTGCTTCCAGGGATCAATCAATGTACTGAGCACAGATGCTTCCTGCATTGACTCCAAGGCATGGTGTCGAGGGACAGTTGGTGGCATCTGCCATAGAAAGTCCCAGGGTTGGAGAAGTTGAGGTGCTGTTTCCTACCTGCCTCATTCGCCATGATGTGGAGGCAGTAAATGGAACCAGGAGAGATATATGGGCATAAGTATCAAATACTTAATATCTTGTCAGCCACAGCTAGAACCTGGGCTTCGACAGATATTTTTAACCAGAGTTGGACATAAAAATAGCAGAGCCCATCAGAAGCACTGACTCGGGTTCTTTTCCATTCCCTTGGGAGTCAGGGGCTCTGCAGGTTAGCTACAATGGCCCGTGTGGGTCCCCTGTGACCATCCACAGCAGGCAGGGTGCCAGCTCTGAGGATGCCTCTGAAAAAAATGGTCCTCAAGGAGATGGTTCTCTCCTGTCAACCAGGTCTTTTGGGTTCCGCTCTACTCAAGTCCTTTGGGGGACACCATCCTGCCCAGTGGGGCTAGCAGAGCAGTATGCACACTGGCTTCTCTCAGATGCTCTGGGAATGGGCTCTAGAGGGGCCATTCTGTGTCAGGTTGAGAAACTAACATGCAGAGCATCACCAGCATGCCGCTATGTTCCTGCTGCTGCAGCGAGTCCTGCTCAGTCCCTTTTCTCAGCCTGGTGCCTTGGCCAGAGTGTCATCAGCGGGTGGCCATGGTCCCCATCCTTCCTCTTCTTTTGGGTGTTTGGGGGACAGCTCTAGTTTTGGTGGTGGGAACATGGAGAGGTGGGAGGGCATCCTGGGAGTGTCAGGACTTTATCTCTCTCTCTCTCTTTTTTTTTTTTTTTTTTTTAAGATTTATTTATTTATTATGTATACAGTATACAGAAGAGGGTACCAGATGTCATCATAGATGGTTGTGAGCCACCATGTGGTTGCTGGGAATTGAACTCAGGACCTCTGGAAGAGCAGTCAGTGCTCCTAACCTCTGAGCCATCTCTCCAGCCCAGGGACTTTATCTTTAAAATGGAGGTTTGGTGTTGCGGGGTTAAGAGGCCATAGACTCTCCTGCCTTCCTTCCCCTTCTTTTTCCCAGTCTGCCAGTCAGTCCACAGGCAGAGTACGGTAAATATCGTCTGGGACAGGAAGCAGACAGAGGGGAGGAGGGGTGCAGTCCTCTTTCTCAGGGACTTGCCAGCAGACAGCTGAACAGAACCATGCCTGGGAGGCCCAAGCATGGGTCATGGACCTGGCCTCCCTCCCTTCCGGAGGAAAGTGCTCTGTGAGGAGGAAGGCAGGGGCCGGGTACCTGGATTCTTCTGCACTATGATCCAGACAGCTCCGAGTCCCTCTTTCTCTGGTATGCCACCATCTATGTGCCAGCCTGTAGTGGCTCCTCCCAAAGAGGAGCTCTCCCCCGACCCAGGAAAGTGGCTTGCTATTCTCTCCCTTCCACGGCCAGAGCTGACCTAGCTTGTCCCAGGGAGCTTGCTGTGTCCTGGTGCTCTGGTGACAGACATGAGAGGCTTTTCCTCATTGCCACAGCCAGCCATGTTTCTGGGCCTGCCACCCCTACCTCCAACCATAGATTCTGTGTCAAACATCAAACTCCCAATTCCCGGTACCGCCATCCACGGGGAGACTCAATTAGGACATTCGGGAAAGAATGCATGCTTCCACATCCCTCCCTTGTCTCTTCTTCCCCCTTTTTCCTTTTGAGATGAGATCTCACTATATATAAATCAGGCTGGCCTTGAAATCATGATCAATCCTCCTGCCGTAGCATCCTGATATGGGAGTTATAGGCATGAGTCACTGCACCCAACCCTCCATCCTAGATTTCTGAGTAGTGTGTTCTAAGCTCATGAAACTGCCTTTGATTCACCTGGGATCTTTAGATAGGAGGCAGGGGCTCCAGGCCTGGGCTCCAATCCTATTGGCTCTTAGGCTTGCCTAAGCCCCTGTCAGTCTCCTATAGCCATCAGAGACACATGGGAGCCTCTTCTTCACCTATATTGTGGTGAAGACAGGTGAAGGGCTATTTCATCATCATCACCATCATCCCACCATCTGCTCTTCAGCTTTTACCTCACGGTGCTGAGCCCCAGGAATACAGAAAATAAGTGTATGCTTACAGACAGGGTCTTTCCCTGTATCCTGGGAGGCCTCCCTCACTCCTGGGATCTGCAGTGTGGTGACCAATATACAGAGGCCATTCTGTCTGTGGGAGTGGACACTATCCAGGGGAGCTGCACTCGTTCAGTCATGTGCTAAGGATCTCTAGGAGAGCTGCTTCAGGAGTGCCACTGTTACAGACTTGGCTTACGCTCTCTGCACATGGTCCTGTAGCTCATAAACCACACGTCAGCTTCTGTTTTGAACATCCCTCTGCTTGGCGCTGTACATCCTGGGCATTCTCAGCCTGTGTTTCAATCTGACAAGTATGGGGCCTAATGCCATATGCATGACTTGACTTTCCATGTTTGGAATACAGGTTCCTGGAGGGTAAGGGATCTGTCTCAGAGAGGCTGGAACACTGTGCCTGGAGGTCCAGAAGGGCTCCTGGTACTGATGGGTAATTGGTTCTGGGCCTGCTAGGTCAGCATGTCATCACAGGCCTCAGTGCACTGCAAACAACCCTCTTTTAGCACTTTGTTCATAGTTACTGCAGCCTCACAATGGGGGTGGGGGGAGGGCAGTGTGCTCAACTGGCCATGGTCCCCCTAGGCCTGAAACACCCACTCAAGAAGCTCATTCCTCAGGCAAGATGGCCAGATGGCCTATGGAATGGCAGAGTCTCAGGAGGCAGGCATCTCCTTAGAAAAGAAGTACTTGGTATGGTGACTGTGATAAATGGGATGTCCCCAGGCATAGCCCTGAATGACCTGGTGCCCAGCCATCTCAATGAGGCTGCTATGGGATTCGGAAGAAGAGGGGGTTGAGTTCATAACAATGATGGGGTAGAGAGAAGCAGCTCTGGAGGGTTCTGGGCGACCCAGCCATGGCATGCACAAAGGAAAATCTGGCTCCAGCTCACAGATCCTTGGGATTGTAAACAACCATCACATGGTCTAGTGATTCCCTCCCAGGTGTGTGCAATGAGAACTGAGAACGGGTGTTCAGACGACACCTTGGTGTATCTATTTTCCCAGCAGAAGTATTAACACAAGGCAGTCAGTCCATCAGTGGTTGAAGGGATCAACAAAGTGTGGTATATACACTCACTAGTATATTACTGTCCAGTGGGATATTACTCAGCAATAAAAGGAGTGATGAACTCTGAAAGAAGCCAGCTACATCAGTCAACACACTGCGAGACCCCATTATAGGAAACACTCACTAGACACATGGATGGAGTAGCTGAGCTGTTGCAAGGGCATCAGCGAGGGGAAGGGGTGGCAGGGCTGTTTAGGAGGTTCCCTTTGGGGTAGTAGAAAAATTCTATAAATGGACAGAAATGATGGCTAATGACTCTGTATCCACAGTCGAGATGATGTTCACTGTGGGAGTTTTTCTACCATAGGGTTCAGAGGACAAAAAAGGGAGAAAACATGGCTTTAAGGTGATTTTTATTTGTTTGTTTATTTTGAGACAGGGTTTGTCTGTGCAGCCCTGGCTGTCCTGGATCTCACCCTGTAGACCAGGCTGCCCTCAAACTCAGGTGTGCCACTACTGAGCAGCTTTAGAGGAAGTCACACCTTTCATCACAGTATTCAGGAGGCTGAGACAGGAGGACTGTTGTGAGTTTGAGGCTAGTTTGGGTTACAGAGTGAGACTGTCTCAAAATAACCAAACCAGCAAGAGGTTTCCTGTGGCTCTGGAGCTGGTGTGGTCTCACCAGGCGCAGCAGAGTGGGTGCTGCTGGGGGCGGGGGCAGTGCTTCGGTGCTGGCTTGAGCCCCAGCACACACTGGGGTCTCCATAGAGTCAGAGTTCTTTCCTCATTTTAACGGAATGGAGACGGAGACAGGGTATCTCCCTCTGATGGTGTGCCAAGCCAAATGACAGCTGCCGAGGGAGGCTGACTGTGGGGGAGGGGCCTCTCCTCTCCAGCTTCTGTTACAGGATTTAGTGGCTCAGCAAATTGTGGCATTTGGGGACTTTCATCTCATGTCATCTGTTCTCAGCCATCACTGCAGGCAAATGGCCCTTCTCAAGTGACTGCCTTTCCTTTTTCACTTAGACTCTTGTCTCTTCGTTAGAGCAGCTGTGGGTAAGAGTGGATCAGCGTGACAAACCAACACGGTCCACTGTTAGCACTGTTAGCTGTGCACCCACAGGCCCTTGCACAAGGCCACAAGCACATGTGTTCAGGAGCTGCATTAGGCCAGAAGAATGTCCCTTCTTGTCCAGGCCCCTAGTCATCTGGGAAATGCAGTCTCCAGATTGAAGCCAACTCAAGAAAGTGGCTCAGGAGGTTAGAGGCAGTTCGGTAGGGTGCCTGTCCTTGGACTTTGGGAGGGACAGGAGTGCCCCTGTGAAGCTAGTGCTGCCCTCACTGCTGTCTGGCTAAAGGATATGTACCAGAGAGATACGGTCATAAAAAGATGAAAGGTCTCACATGCTGCACAGCCAACCCCAGACCAGAGCCATGCTAACTGGCTGTCACCAGGACATTAAGTACAGTCTAGCTCACACTGAGGATGATGTGACTGTAGCTCTGTTCCTGTGTGCTTTGCTTCAGGAAGCAGGTTCCCCTGCTGATGCTGAGCCCCAGAGGGGTGCTCTTTCAAAATCCTGCTGGGGAAACATGACTTCTGTTTTGGTCGGGGTTGCGCCACAGCTGTTTCTAAAGTGAGCCAAGGAGGCTGGCTCCTGTGTGGGCTGGAGACGGGTGCTGCACTTCCTGTCTCTGGAGCCTTTTCTGTATGTGTAGCTGGTAAGGGACAAGACAAGGCCATACAGCAGTCATGAAACAGCTGGGCACCCTAGAGCTGTGCCACGCCCAGGGGCTGCCTCTGCCCTAGCCTGAGCTGCTTTGGTGTCTAGACCCAGGCAGAAGACTTACTCTACCCTCACTGTGTTCCTTGTCGTTAGAGGGTTTCTAAGTCCCATCTCTTCCCTGTCCACATGACTCCACACTGAGTATGCCGGCTGTGCAGGGCAATGCAGTCCAGTGCTCCTCAGTCTTCCTAATGCTGCGACCCTTTAATACAGTTCCTCGTGTTGTGCGGACCCCCAACATAGAATTATTTTCATTGCTACTTCATAACTATAATGTTGCTACTGTTATAAATCATAATGTAAATATTTTGGGAAATAGACACTTGTCAAAGGGGTCATGGTCATGGTTGACAGCCACTGGTCCAGCCAATGCACATCAATGACCTAGAGAGCCAACTGCTGCCCCTGACAGGAGGTGGTATATTGACATCCTGTGCTGGGCCACACAAAAGAGGCACCTGGCCATGGTGGGTGAGGTGAATTTCCCCAAGGAGGTGGCATTGGGGCTGAGTTTCAAGGACAAACAGGGCTCTTGCAGGAACCTTCCTGGCTTTATTTTCTCATTCCCAGTTATTGCTGAACGTTCATTAGATTTTATGTCACCACAGCGGTAATGCCCACCCACGTGGTTTTATTGACAGATAATGCTAGTCATTGTCCGAATTCAAGCATGAGAGGTTCCAGTACATTCTTAGCCACTTCTGAGAGACCCCTCAACACCCCACAGGCAACTGAGTCTTCCCATGAGCCTAACTGAGCACACCCTCCTCCTGGCTTCATCCCTGGCCAAACCTGTCAAAGTGCCCAGCCCAGACATCCTCCTCGTAGAGGCCATAGCTGGGAGGCGGCTCAGCTTCCTTTCCCTCTATTACCTATGCAGACCATAGCCAGTTCTCCAGACTGCTCTGTCTCAGCCTCTCCTAGTGACCACTGTCGCACAACTGGTTTCTGACTTCTCTGCCCCACACCCTGCTTGCTTCACATACATTCCACACATCCTCCATGCTGTGAGCAGAGTCTGGAACAGGCACCCAGGGGCCTGCCACTCTCTGCCACCATTCACTCTCCATTCCCCCGCCCCCCATTTCTCCCAGTTCTCAAGCCAGGCCATGGCCCGGAGTGTGGGCTCTGTTGTGCTCATCCTGGTAGAGGATAGGCCTGGCAGGCCTGGCTTCCTGCATTTGACTCATTGTTGTAGGGCTCTACAGAGGGCATGGGAGACTCGGTGGGCAACAAAGGATCAAAAAGACAGCCTCCAGGTGGCAGGGGAAGGGAGGGGACCTGCAGCAAGAGTGGAAGGCTGGGCTGGGACCCCCCAAGTGCTGGCTTGAGCAAGCATGGCCAGCATCACAACCCAGGAGCAAGGCTGGTACAGCCTGTGGTTCTGGACCCTCCATAGGCCGCCCAGTCTGTACAAAAACCACAGAGGCAGCTTGCCTTTCAGAGTGGCAGAGAAGCACCAGGCAAGGAACAAACAGAAAAAGACAGGCCTCCAGCCCTCTGTGTCTCTGAAGAGTAAACCCACTGTAGTGCACTAGGGCCAGAAGACGAGAATGCTGCCTGCAGAGGACCAATGGCCTCATCACACAGGCAAGACCACAAAACCAAGGGCCAGGCTTAGCTGTTGTGTGATCACTGCACGACACAACAGGCGATACGGGTCTAGAGGACCCCAGGAAGCAGGGCTGCGGACAGAAAAACAGGCCACACAGTTCATGGGGGCATGGGGCTCTTCTCAGAACTAGTGTGCATATGCCTAACTGGTGGCTTAAGACTGTGTTTACGGACTGGGAAACAGAACCCACAAGGCTCTGGATTTGATCCCCAGCACTGAAATAAGACAATGTTGAGCTAAAACCCTGAATGCCAGCAACATGGAAGACGTGAGGTGTCCCAGTGAGCCTTCCAGCTCCTTTTATTTGAGAGAACAGAGAAGAGGAGGGTGGACTTTGGGCTTCCTTCACAGGAACACAGGTGAGAAAAACATCAAATGAAATAAGGATGGAAGTTGCAATGATAACACTCCAAGAAGAAAGACGAAACTTGGCCTACCTAGGGGAAGATGCAGGAGACAAAAGGACCTAAGATGCATGAGAAGAACCAAGTCTCACCAGTCGTGAGTTGAACAAGGATGATGGCATGTCATCTGCACAGGGAAAAGCCTATGAGGCCTCAACCCTACACTAAGGACTACAAAGCTGGGCATGGGAAAGGTGGCCTTCCAGGGAAAGACACATCAACTGGTTGTCAGTGCCTAATGATCAGCCCTGTAAACATACATGTAACATTATACAGGCTCAACAGGTTATATTTACGAATATATATGTATACACATATATGCATACATTAATAATGAAAAAAGAGGCCTTGAATTTGAAGGAACATGGAGAGGGTATAATGGAGGTTTGGAATGAGGAAAAGGAAAAAATGCTGTAATTATAATCTCAAAAAAAATACTGTGGTAGTTTGGAAGAAAATGGCCCCCAAAGTGAGTGGCAGTGTGGCCTTGTTGGAGGAAGTGTGTCTCTGGAGGTGGGTCTTGAGGTCCCATATATGCTCAAGCCACACGCAGTGCCACAGTTCACTTCCTGTTGCCATTAAGATGTGAGAACTCTCAGCTCCAGCACCACATCTGCCTGCATGCTGCCACGCTGCCTGCCTTGATGAGAATAGACTAAACCTCTGACACTGTAAGTCAGATCCAGTTAAACTACCACTACATACAAATGCAATAATACACACATGTGCAAAATGGATAAACTGTTTAAAGATATTTCCTTGACCTAAAATATGCAGCTATAAGCTATTCGAAACATATGAGGGCTGGAGAGATGGCTCAGGGGTTAAGAGCACTGACTGTTCTTCCAGAGGACCTGAGTTCGGTTTCTAGCAGCCACATGGTAGCTCACAACCATCTATGATGACATCTGGTACCCTCTTCTGTATACTGTATACATAAATAAGTTAAAAAAAAGAAACATATGAATTACAGCCAGGCTGTGGTGATGCACACCTTTAATGCCAGCACTCAAGAGGTAGAGGCAGGCAGATCTCTGTGAGTTCCAGGCCAGCCTGGTCTAACAGTGATAGTTCCAGGACAGGCTCCAAAGCTGCAGAGAAACCCTGTCTTGAAAAAAAAAAAAAAAAGTACATGTAAACCACAATGATTGGACTAGAGAGATGGCTCCCTGGGTAAGAACACTGCTGCTCTTCTACAAGACCCAGGTTCAGTTCTCAACACCCAAGGGATGTCTGACAACCATCTGTAAAAACAGATCCAGGGATCCAGTGCTTTCTTGTGATCTCTGTAGGCACCAGGCACATGCATACAATATAGGCAAAACACTCATACATATAATAAAAGAAATCTACAATTTAAAATGCAATAAAATCAAACTAATGATGTTATGGATTGTGCCAAATTGACACTGATCTCTTGATGCTCACCATATGTTTTGAGATAAAGTCCTTGTTCTATCACTAGGCTGTACCTCTAGCCAAAAGTGGGGTCTTGATCTGAGAGACGTACAGCTTGCTGTTTGCCTCCTTCCATGTCTGGACATGATGAAAAGGCAGCCCTCACTAGACCCTAAGCATGCTGACTCTGAGCTGGACATCATGGGAGCTGTGAGAACATGCTTCTCTTGTGTTTCCTGGCCTATCAGACTAAGAGCACTAGAGGATACAGGAGTGTTATAAACATCAGTTCTTGACAGTCTCATGACAAGAGGCAAGTCCCACTTTCTGAGACAAGACCCTGCCTAGAGATTTAAAACTTGCCTGGAGTCACAGAGCAGAGGTAGGATTGACGCAAACCTAGTTATGCAGGCTGACCTCAGAATATGATGTCATTATTGTCTATGCTCGTAAGCAGTGGCCACCAAGTACTATCCATACCCTATCAAGAGTGGGCTAGAAATATGGTTCAGCGGTTAAGAGCATTGACTGTTCTTCCTGAGGACCTGAGTTCAATTTCCAGCATCCACATGGCAGCTAACAACTGTCTGTAATTCCAAGATCTGACATCCTTACACAGTTATACATGCAGGCAAAACACCAATGCGCATAAAATGAAAATAAATATTTTTTTTAAAAGAATGCCTGCTATAGGTTCTAGCTCAGATTAGGAGCACACTAGTGTCTGTGGTCTGTGGATGATTTTTTTCTTACAATGATATGATTAAGAAAGCAGTTGGATTGCCAGGTAGTAGTGGTGCACACACCTATACTCCTGGGACTCAGGAGGCAGAGACTGGTCTCTGTGAGTTTGAGGTCAGTCTGGTCTAGGACAGACAGGGAGGGCTGCACAGAGAAATCCCACCTTGAAAAACCAAAAAAAGGAAGGGGGAGGGAGGGGGGATAAGTTGGAGTTCACTGAAGTGAGACACAGTGGTGATGGAGCCATCAGATCCAGGTGTGGGCCCAGAGGTGGCTGGGGAGGTACATGTATACGTTTGGTACCTTGCTCTGTGCAAGGGAATGTTTATATGTAGTGTGATGAAGAGGCACAAGAAACACTCACTATTCACAGGATGACCTTTGAGACTTGGAGCGCCTTCTGTACAGTGTATCTACTATTCCTGTAAACCTTAATGCCCAGGAAATGCCTTGTTTCTAATGAGATTATAAGGGAGATAAAAATATTTGGATGAAGATATAATATGTAAGTGGGTAGATTTTTCCCCCAGCAATGGGGGTTGAGTGAGGGTCTCACAGGTAACCCCATCACTGGTCACTTTATACAGCAGGACATCAATGAACATGCTGTTCTTGTGTCCTCAGGGTTGATGGAGATGGGTGGACCCCCCGCTCTCTGCATTTTTCTTATCATATGCTACCAATGGTTGTATTTCCAGTGATCACTAGGCTGCATGCTGGCTATGGGTGCTAGGCAGCACACCTTGGGCTGTTAGAGGTCTTGGGTGGGGATTTTAAGTCATCCATTTATTAAGAATTTATCCTGTAGTAGGTGCTACATTAAACATTATACATGCGTCATCTCATTTAATCCCTTCCAAAGCTGTCATGGGGACTGCCATTACCTTTCCTTCATAGAGGAGGAAGCAGAAGCTTATGTCAAAGCTGGGAAATGGCACGCCCAGAGTATTGCCTTTCCAGAGACACTTTCAACCTCCATTCTGTTCATCTGCACTTCAGTGCTGTCTTAGCCTTGTGGAGAGCATGGCCTTTGTAGCACGGAATTCACCAGCCCTAGACTTAGTGAGTCACAGGAAAAAGCATTTGTACCTGTAGCTGTGGCTGGACATTGACCTGTACCCAGGACCCTGCCACTAGTTCTCTCTGGGGTTGGATAATAATGACCGATGGCCACAGCCCCATACTCGCTCTCCCTGGGATTAAACACTGACTCAACAGCCATGCCTCTGGCACTGGCTCTCTCTGGGGTTGGCCACTGACCTGTAGCCATGACCCTATAATGGCTTGCTTACCTCTCTTGCCTTTTTCTTGTTGGGTATTGCGCCTTCCATGCTTCAGCTTCTACCAGATGCTTCTGGACATGGGTGATGCCGTCAGAAGGGGTACTCTCCCGGTGTCTGGAGAGCTTGTGGGCAGTTTTTGATTTCCTGAGGTACCTTTCCTCCCTTTTCAGTGCTGAGACTAAACCCCGGTCCTTGCATGCAAGGCAAGCCCTCTCCACTGGGCTTCCTATCCAGTCCCTCAGGATGCATTTTGCAGGGAGGATCATTGCTTTGTGTATTCCCAGGTGCTGTTTTTGTCAATTAAAAGGTAAAGGTTGCTGGTGTGTGTGCATCCCCGCAGTTCTCCACTGGTACAGTGGGTGAAGACATGCTGGAGATTGCACTTCCCTTCGAGGGCAGGAACTGATTTATTCTTGCCCCATCAGAGCTGGAGCTGTGAGAATGCCCTATTTTAACTCCATAGTATATTACTTTCTCAGGGCTCATTCTTTGGTCTCTCCCAAAATGTCCAAATTAATCCTGTATATTAGAGATACTGCAACCTTCTAAAGTCAAACTACAAAGATGCAATGTGGCCACAGCTTTATCAAATACAAACAACAAAAACCCAGAAGTAAGAAGCCATCAACAAACAAAACCAGCCTAGCAGACTATACCACAGTGTGTGGGTAGCATGGCTTTCCTGGCACGCCTGGCTGTGGCCCATCCTCTCTTAAGAAGCTCCGGGCCCATGGGCAGCCGCTGTCCTCTCCTTTGACTTCACATCTCTTTATGCTTTTTGTTAGAATGTCCTGAGGAATTTAGTCTGTATCTGTTTGAGCTTTTTTCCTCCACCTTTGCTGTACTGAGGCTTTGTATGTATTTATTTTTACATCTTTGCTGTTTCCTGCTTCTGTTTCTATCTCTCCTTTCTAGACACTTCTGTTCCCAGAACCTCCACAGTTAGCACCATCGTGCACACCGGTGTTTATTTTCTGCTCACAACATTAATGAAGGTGCTAAGTAAGACTGGATGGAACCTGACCAGCGCCCCCGATTTCCTGTGGCACATATCCCAGGGTCTGCCACATACAGTGGTCCATCTGAGCTTATTCAAGCCCATGCTGCTCAAAACCATGAGTTATGTTCACCGGCGGCCAGAGTTGCAGGACTTCACAGGAAGTCAGGTGAGTCCCAGTCCCTGCCACTCGAGACTATTTAAAACAGTCCACACATAAATTCCACCAAGGACAGAGGCATTAAAAAGACTTGCCAAAAGAACAAATGGCTAAGACTTCACTGGGCACAGGATAAAGGATTGTACTTTTGAACAAAGTTGGGAACTAAGAAGAAAACAAGTTTGCTAGGAACTGAGGAGTCCCTGTCTGCCTCTTCTCTTTAGTTTCTCCTTTGAGAGACAAGTTCTCACTACGAAGCCCAGGCTGACTACAGCCTATAATCCTCTGGGTGAGTATGGTCTTGACAACCTGTTCTACGCAGTGAGATAAGAGCTCTGGGGTACAAGACGACAATGAAACAGCCTTTGTTTTTCAGAAGCTCACAATTTGGGGAGGCAGATGGGTAACAAATAACTCTCATGGTGGGTGTGATCATGCCAGAGCCATGGGAGATCTAGGAAAACTTGTGCTGAGGATTATGGCTTTGCAGGCAAATATACTTTCCTAGTAGTTTAGGCTCCCAGCACTCTGGTGAGGGGAAGAAATCAGCACCTGTCCTGCTCCAGACTCCTATGGGTCTGGATCAAGATGCAGCTACAGAAGGAGATGCCAAACACACAGCCTGGTGTGCCAGGGCTGACGGTGACTCACCCACTAGTCACTAATAACATCCCTCTCTCCCTGGAGCTTGGCTGGACCACCTCTGTCCATAGGACGGGGACGGGGAGGAGGGGGATTTAGACAGTGAGTCCAGGATTCACACAGGTTTGGGAGACTGTGGTAGAGATGAGCCCAGCCAGGTTGGCAGGCAGCTGAGAGGTGAGAAGTCCATGCTGAATCTGTGGGTGGTGAGAAACCTTAAGGATCTTGAGTAGAGAAGATGGAAATGCTTATCTCCTTCCGTGTGCTCGCCACTGTCTGAATTCTTGGCTGGCTTATGTCTGTCACTGCCTCTATCCTCTTCTAAAGAAAGTTCTATGGGAGAAGGGGACTTCGTGCCTAAAGGATGTCTGGCATACAGTTGCTACTCAGCAGGATCACCGGTCCCGGGAACTGACAGAGATGAAACAGAGCATGTACAAGAGAGGAGAATGGGGCACTTCAAGGGAGAAAGATGAATTGGAAAACTTAAATTAGAAAGAAAGGGTCAAGGTCATTAAAAGGGCAAGCTAGTCAACACAGAAATGCCTGGAAGGGAGAACTTGGCAGCTGTCTGAATGTAAAGTTGATCATGGCTCCTCCAGACCTTCAGTCTGGTGCTGGTGAAGAAGCTAGAGAGAGAAGACAGCCTTGGAAAAGTGCTGCTGACAGTTCTAGAAATTCCCCAGGGTTTCACTATGCATCATGCAGACCCAAGAGTACACAAAACCCACACCTTTCTCCCTTACAGGAAGAGGTGTGACTCAGAAAGGTGTATCTCACCACAGGACTGCCTCCCAGGACCTGTGTTATAAGTGATACTATAGTGGTCTGTGCTGTGTATGAAAGGTAGAGCTGGGCGTAGTGGTGCACATTTGTAATCCTATCATCCAAGGGGTGGAGGCAGGAGAATCAGGAATTTAAGGTCATTCTTAGCTACACAGTAAGTTAAGGTCAGCCAGGGCTACATAAGACCATGTCCCAAGAAAATAATAAATTATATATACTTATAATTTATATATATAATATATATAAATGAGCTGGGTGGCAGTAGTACATGTCTTTAATTCCTGCACTAGGGAGGTTTGCACATAGTCCAAATCACCATTTGAGGGCTACCAGAGTGCCAGATTGTTTTCAGCCGGAAAAGTCTGAGATACTAACTAACCTCTAGAACTTCTGTTAAAATATACCAGAGCAGATGATCCAGCAGAAAGAGACTGGATAAGGCCTTCCTGTTCTAAGTATTTCTGGGAATGTATCTTAGTCAAAAGAGAACACACTAGGAGTCTACAGAATTCTGGGCCCAGAATTAGCTAACCCAGGGCTTCCCTTTCATGGCTCTGAGAACTCTGTGAAGGCTACTGACACACCTGTCCTACAAAGGTCGTGGTGAGAGCTAAAGCAGAATCTGTGTGTGGCAGCTAGTGCAGCATGATATGCACACATGTCCCGTTTCTGGCTGCTAGTGGGGCAGCGTGCTTTCGGATTGGAGCTGATGATGTAGCTCAGTGGCTGCCACACACACAAGGCTCTGGCTTCCATCCTCAGCACAAAAGCTGAGAGGTCTCATCTCAGGCCTCTTCCTGACCACCTCTTGCCTCTTAAGAAATAACTCAGCATAGTGCTGCTTTGGTGGGAAAGCTTGTGGGCCCCAGAAGGTGCTTTTTAACTTGTTCTTGGGTATTTAAAAATCCCATACAAGCTGACAAAGGATAGCGCTTTTTTCTCAGCATTGATAATCTGGTACTTTTTATAAAATTTCCACTTTGCTGTCACTGAACTTTGCTGCCCACCTAGGCAAGTGTAACCCATGGGTAACCTCATTAGGAAGCAAGTAACTGGGGATTTTTGTAGTAAGGGGAATTCAAAAAGGTTCAAACTCATAAAACAACCCCAGGACAGAGAGGAAAATGAACAAATGCCCACTCTCTACCACCTGCTTGAGAGTGGAAGTATTTGCACTGATTGATGTCAGCTAAACACACACTTGGTCTCATTGTGGCCAGCAAGCCTCTACCTTGGGAGTGCTATTCATGGAAAGCACCCCCCACCACGCGTTCATGCCACTACGAAAGAGGCTAGGCAGGCCTCCTGTCAATATGTTCTGCATGCTGCCTACCAGCTCTGCCTTTTCTATTCTGCATTTGCTATTTTAAGTGAGTACATAATGCATCAATCTTCAGATTCTTACTTAATGCCTGTGCTACAGAATGAGGACACAGTGATCACGTCAGGGAAGCAGAACAGTATTCCAACGGAGGACACATTCCATGCGGCCTCACTTCCTTTTCCCTGGGAGAGGGCATTTATTTTTGGCACAATAATGAGAGGGGGCCAGTGACCGAGGTCCAGTCCTTCTTATTCAGGAATCCCACATCACAGAAGCCACTGGCCATGCTGCTGAGGGTGGAGACATCACAGGCCCTCAGGGACTATAGTCCATCTGACTACTCTCTCTCATGTGTGTATACCCTTCCTTCCTTTCTTTTCTTTTTCTTTTTTTTAGTTTCCAGAAATGGCTGTTTAGATACAGGATGGAGCTTGCTGGCTGGAATGTGGGTTTTCTCAAGCCACACATGTGCTTTTCCTGGGTGCCACGAAGAATTCTCATTTTCTCAATGATCACTAACTTGATTTAAGAACCCAAAGGAAACTTTCACTTGCCTGCCCCTAGTATCCGAAGAGATTTCCTCAGAGGGCTTCTTGCCGGAATTTGGTGTGACCTTGAGTACAGATACACTTCTACTAGAAGATCAATTGCAGCTCCACTGAGGTGGGCAGTTCAGAACTTCCCTGCTGTGTGTTTATGGCTTTAGTGACTTGTAATGCAGGCCTTTGGGGTCCCTAGGGTAGAGGGGTGGGTGGGAAGGGTGAGCAGAACACTCTACCACTGCATTTGTTAAATCCCTTGGCTTGGAAGTGGGTTAGTCACTTGACTCAATGATTGACTTCTGGCTGGCATAAGTGGGTGGGTCCATTTCTACCAATCCCTCCATTCCTACTCATTTATCTCATATATCAATTTAAAATGGTACAACAAATAAGACTGAGTATTGAAAAGTGAATAATTCAATAAAGACACCATTCCAGTGATTTCTAAAGAATTCACTCATTGCCTCAAGTGACTCAACCATCTAGAAGGAAACTTGGAATTACTGGCCCAACTTCATTAGCATGAAAACAATCAAACCAAAGGCAATCTTCCTCTGGGGCTAGATGTTAGACACCCTGAGTAATATTTAGGTCACTGCTGCCTGGGCAAGTCTGGAAAAATGGTGCATGTCCTGATTAGACAGTTCCATGTCTGTGTTAAATGGCTGTCACAGGAGGGAACCCAGAGGCTTTGAAGGAAAAGAGGCTCTCTGAGCAGTCTTGAGATGGTGTGAAGTGCTGCAGATTATCTTTGCTCCCTTTATTCTACCTACAGTATATTAGCATCAGTCTTGCAACGGAAACCAGCGCTCTGGGTCTGCTGAGTACATTCCCATTTCTGGGAGCCTGCACAACAACACTTTACCTTGATTACACCTTAGATGCTGAAAAGCAGCTGAAAAACAGTAGTGCTGAAAGTGATTGAGCCTTCCCCTGAAAGGCTGCTTCATTCAGTGTGGTGAGTGGAACTGTCAGGGTTCCCCATGTGACCACTGCCTGGGAATGATGGGAGAGGAGCCAGTCTGCGCTGCCTCTGACAAATATCCCAGGTACCAGCCTGAGAAACAGCTTAGTAAATGAAAGACTCCTGTATCCATCTCCTCTTGTCTACTGGGGACACAGGGCAAGACCTTCAAAGGTCTGAAATCACTGAGAGGCATTTTCCTATATATACATATTTATAATCAAATTTGTTTTATAAATTAGTCATAGAGATTAACAATAACAAAATACAATACTTACAAGGAGAATATTGTAATAAAAGTTGTTTATAATTTATAGAATAGCAGGAAGAGGGCTCAGAAGGTAAGAATCTTGCTGCACAACATGAGGTCCTAGGTTCAAGTCTCTAGATCCCACATAAAAATCTGTGTGGTCATTTGTCCCTGTAACCTCAGTGCTGGGACTGAGGACAGGGACAGGACTGCTGGGGCTCATTGCAAGCCAGAGTAGCTCCAGGTTCAGTAAGAGACTGTTCAGGGAATACCCTGGACAATGACAGAGCAGGACACCCACACTCAGCACCTTCCTCTGCACCTTTGTGTACATCCACCTATGAATGTACATGTGTATACATGCACCTTGCCTCCAATATGCACAGAGAAAAAGAAAGAAGCACATTGCTGGAGAATCTTAAAAAGCCAAAACCAAGAAGCCCTGGGCTGGAGGGATGGCTCAGGGGTTAGATGCTGCCAAGATCTGAATGTGATCCTGGGACCCACAGAGTGGAAGAAGAGAACCAATTTCCACACACTGTTCTCTGTCCCCTATCTATGCTCTGTGGAGTATACTCCTCCGTAAAATACATAGATAAACATAATGTAAAAATTAAAACAACAAACGTATCATGCTTATTTCTGGACTTTTTTATTTAAAAATTTTTTTGAGATAGATCTCATTCAGCCCATGCTGATCATTAATGTCTACTGTTTTTGCATCATCTCCCAAGGGCTAGAATTACAGATGTGCACCACACATTCAGTTTTATGTAGTTCTGGAAACCCAGAGCTTTGTGTTGGCTAGACATGTTAAGCTACCAACTGAGGCCTCCAGCTTTCCATCAAAAATTTTAGGTTGTAGTTGATCTTGTGTAATAGAGGGTAACTGTGGCTACTCTCTGTATAACTTAATTAATCAAACTATTTTTCTGGCAAACTTCGGAAGTGAACTAGACAAAGCATACATCATCCAGAGTTCCTTTAGAGTGTTTTCTGAAGGAGGCCTCTGAACTCAAGGGCCTGTGGGGTGAGCGGCTCTCCCGGAGTCCTGGCCTACCTACCACTTTGCTATCACCCAATATTTCGTTACTTCTTATCTCTTCATTCAATAAACACTCACCAAGTCTTGCCAGAAGTCAGACACAGGATTTGGTCGAAGACCTGCTCCTGCTTCCTGAGGTTGTAGTCTAGTTTGAAAATAACCAGGAACTAGGGGCTGGAGAGATGGCTCAGCGGTTAAGAGCACCCTCTGCTCTTCCAGAGTGACCCGGGTTCGATTCCCAGCACCCACATGGCAGCTAACAACTGTCTGTAGTTCCAGTTCCAGGCAAACACCAAGGCAAATAAATAAATAAATAAATAAATTAAAAAAAAAAAAAAGAAAATAACCAGGAACTAAAAATCAGGTCCTGTTTTTGCATGGAAATCTGTGAAGAGCTATGAGGAAAACAGAATGTGATGGGATCTTGAAATGAGGGACCTAGTCTAGTCTTGAACTCTCTTCCCTGAAGAAATTGTTTAAAAACATTTACTTTAAGAAGAAAAAAAAATCAGCTGGGGTGGTGGCATACCTGTAATCCCAGCATTTGGGAGTAGGGCAAGGGGATCAGGAGTTTAAAGTCATCATCCCTACAGAGCTGGTTCTAGGCCAACCTGGAATAGAAGATGGCCATCCCCCCAACAGATGGTTTGCTACCCCCTCAGAAGATGGCTTTCCCCCCCAGAAGATGGCTATCCCCCCAAGAAGATGACTATCCCCCACAAGAAGATGGCTCTCCCCCAAGAAGATGACTATCCCCCCAGAAGATGGCTATCTACCCCTCAACAAACAAACAAGAATTTTATATACACTAGTATAATGTTCACTAGCACCAGTGTGTGTGTTTGTGATAACTTTGAAGTGAAAACTCTAGCCTTCAGCCCTTACGTTTATTTCTGATGTTGGAATGATGGAATGAGCTTGTGAGCTATTACAAAAGACAGCAGAGAGCCACTGTTTCAAGGCCATGACAGGAACAGCTCAAGGGTTCTGGCTGCTAATCAGCTTCACCCTCTGCACATTAGGTGTAACTTCCCAAACATGCAAGGAGTCCTTCTAAAATACAGTATTAAAACAAATGCCTTGAGCTGGGTGTGGTGTCCTATGCCTTTAATCCCAGCACTGGGAGGCAGAGGCAGGCAGATCTCTTAGTTTGAGCCAGCTTGGTCTACAAGAGTTCCAGGATAGCCAGAGCTACACAGAAAAACCTTGTCTGGAAAAACTGAAATCAAAACAAAAATATAAAACAAAAACCTAGGGCCAGCAAGACAGTTCAGATGGTAGAGGTGCTTGCCACCAAAATGACCTGAATGTCATCCTTGGAACCCATATATACTGTCACTGACTGACTTCTTACACCAAAGAATGCAGATGCACGTTTATGAACACACACATAAAAAAAAACACAAGTCATAAAAAGCATTAACTAGAATAATTTGTGAGGAAAACATTAAAAACACCATCACCCAAATGTCTAGGATTGAGAATGCAGGTTAGAGGACAGGATGCTTGTCTATTACACACACAAAACCCTAGTTCTGATCCCCAGCACAGCATCAACCAGGCACCCACGGGCACACCTAGGATGCAGCTGCTGCCAGCCCCTGGAGTCTGCAGAAGACCACTATTCACAAATATCACCTTCCTCAGCTACCTCTCACCAGGTGAAAAGTGACCTGGAGCTCAGAAGGCAATCTCTCTGGATCTTTCATGAGCAGTTGGGACTACTTCTGCTTCCATTTCTCACTGTTGAGCATGGGAGCTCACCATGACAGGCAGACACCACACCCATCCCTTTAGGCCAGCGGAGCCATGGCCAATGAGCCAGACACGGTGCTCAGAGATGGATGACTAGAAAGGGAGGGTGTTCCTGCCAGGCTCTAACCCTTACTTCTCAAAAAGGCTGGTCTCAAGTGAGGCATTAGGTCCTTAAGCTTGGGCTGCCAGTGGGGTTTTCTTCCTCCCTGGCTCCCACAGGGTTTGTGGTTGGCTTTGGCCTGGGTGCTGCAGGTGCAGAAGAGCAGAGCTTAGTAATGGGGGCCACAAAGGAAAGGGGGCAGGGAGAAGGTGGCAAGGGGAGCCTGAGCTACACAAAGGAAATCTGCGCCTCCGAGGAGGGTGGGCTGCAGGGAGGTGGCGTGGCCAAGGCTGCCGCTTTTAGCTCTGCCAGTCTGTGGTTGCCATGGTAACACAGGCCTGGTGCTTCCATCTGACATTAAAACGCTGCTGCGGGCCGAGAGCGCGGGTGCTGTAGCTGTGGGTGGGAAATGTGCTCAAATACACATACATATGCCCACTGAGAAGGCCAGTATAGCTTACTTCAGGCTCCACATCATTCATAGTGTCCCTTCTAGCCTGCCTTCCTTCCCATGGTTGCTTTGTCTTTCTTGAGGTGATTTGGGGTGTGGATCATCTGCTTGCATACTGATGAGCTCACTGGGGTGCTCAAAGGGAAGGGGGCTTATGGATTTGATAAGGGCATATGATTAGTATCTGAGAAAAGTATAAAGCAGCAGGAAAGTGAGCTTTAGGATTAAAAACAAACAAAGAGACGCGTGTTAGGCGGAACATGTTAAAAGGCAAAGCAGCAAAAGAGCTACCCTCCAGACAGCTGCCGGTAGAGGAGGAAACCCTGAAGGCTGGAGGCCCCGGGGAATTATCCTGCTGCACAGGACTTCACAAGACAATTCTGCTCAGAATCCTCCCCCAGAAGAAGAAAATCAATGTGTATCCTTTTTTGTCTTCCCACTGGTCTCAGAGCCCAGCCTCATGGTGTTATCTCTCAAGCTGTTCCAGCACCAACAGGAAACGCTTGCCAGTCTATTCAGATGGCACAGCTGAGCTCGCTCATTTCTGTAACTGCTCAGCCCACGGTGGAACCTGCTACATGCAGATGAAGGCCTGGCAACTCACAGGTGGAGACCGCACAAGTCTAGGGTTCCCAGGGTAGGCTTCCCGGTGCAATGAGGCCCAGAAACGTCCTGCTGACACCAGTTCCTTGCTATGAAATCACAGTGTTAGGGGATACAACTGGGGAGTTTTGAAAACTCAGCATACTGTCGGGTAATGCACCTGCCTTTCCCCACAGGTACTCTCTCCCTTATGACACACCTCTCCTGGGTCTGAGGCATCATGCTTTGTCTGATGACAAAGAGGTTGTGCTGATGAATAATATGTGTGACACACTGCTGTGGACTGCTGGGAGCTGACTCCCAACAGCTCTTCTCTCAACTGGTGTGGGAGCCCCAGGGATCAGTGGGCAGGGCTCTAGTCAGACTGGAATGCTACTTCCAGACTACACTATTGGTCCATTTAGACTGAAGCTGTGTTCATTTCAACAACTCTAAAGGCATCTTTCTCCTAAAAGCCTTCACTCAGCCATGGATGTAAACTACAAAGGACAACGGTCAGCTGTGGTGAGTCCCTGCATTCCAGAGCTCAGTCTTCCCGTCCTCATCTTCCTGGCAGCAGGGCTTGGGATGAAGACGGTTTGAAATGACAGCAGGCAGAGAATGAATATGATATGGAAGGACAGAAAACCCAACAGCTGCTTCTCAGCGGGCTTCCTTAGAGACTGGACCTCAGTCTGGAAGCTTGGAATCCTAGAGCAAAAGCTTGAGTTCAGCTCTGAGCAGGGACACATGCAAAGCATTGTGGCTAGAAGGCTATTTATTTCCTCTAGACACTTCCCTTAGGGACAGATGGCCTGTGCCTCCCTTGCTGCCTACTGCAATATTCTTGAATCCTGACAGTGAAGAAGGCTTTTGTAAACCATGACAACCAGCCTACTCCTTAGAAACACACCTAAAATAGGGCAAGGCCCAAAGAGTGACATTGATCCTGTGGCCTGACCACGTGCTGGGATAGAGGAGTGCTCTTCCTTTAGAGGTTGACCTGTGTGTGACAAAGGCCCATAAGGTCCCAAATGATTGTGGAAGAGAATCCAGAAGAGTGTGCTGAGCCAGCTGTGACAGCACATTTCTGTAATTGCACTCAAGATGCTGGAAACTTCAAGGCCAGCCTATGCTACTTTGAAAGACTCTATCTTTAAAAAGTAAGAGAATTTCAAGCTGGAGAGATGGTTCAGTGGTTAAGAGCACTGACTGTTCTTCCTGAGGACCTGAGTTTGATTCCTGGCATCCACATGGCGGCTCACAACTGTCTGTAATCCCAAGATCTGACACGCTTACACAGTTATACATGCAGGCAAAACACCAATTCACATAAAATAAAGATAAACTTTTTTTTTTTTTTAAAATGAGAATTTCAGTTCTTCATATAAATCCCTCTCATGTTTGGCAGCAGCAGATTAGGGAACCTTTCAATACAAATATCACTTAAGTCCATAGCCTTAGCATGGCATAGGGAATGCTGGTTTGCTTATGGTTACTCCTGGGTTTAAACAATCCTACCCAGTTAGCTTAGATATACCTCAGCTCCTCTCACATGCTTAAAACATTCCATTCTAATAAAACTCATACATCCTGCCAGGAAGTGGTGGCACATGCCTTTAGTCCCAGCACTTAGGAGGCAGACAAATCTCTGTATTTCAAGGCCAGCCTGCTCTATAGAGGGAGTTCCAGGGCAGGCAAGGTTAACACAAAAAAACCAAAAACAATCGGGATCAAATAATTTTATGTTTTGTTATTAAAGGAGAATTCACTAAAAATGATAAAAGTAAAAACTCTGAATGGATTATCACCCCATTCACTGCCCCTACTCCTATCTTACTGTTCCAACCTGATATTGGCTCCTAATGTTAAGTAGGAACCACAGTTCTTGCGTTAGAAAGCTTTCTCACCCAAACAGTGCCCTCAGTGGTCGCTGCAATGAAAAAAATTTTACTCTAAACAAGCTATAATGTCTCGAAGGCCTTTTTTTTCTTTCTCTAGATAAAACTACTAAAATAATGCAACATACCCCCCAAATGAATCAATATTTCATATTGTTTAACAACAATTTATATAATAATTTCATGTTGATAATTCTTTGGGAATGGGTAACAAAAAACCCATAGTATAGAGATCCAAAGAAATGTGTTACTAAGAAAGATAAATTAGTACCTTTTATTTCATTCTTATTATTTTTTATTTTGTGTGTATGAGTGCTTGCATGTGGTATGAATCAAACCACGATCCTTTGCATCAAGGGCCTTATTAAATGTTGGTTGTTGTCTTAAATGATTTAAATGATTACAGTGCTCAGAAAAAAATACCTGGTCAACACATTTGGCAGACCAGATCTACTGCCTCCTAAACAGACAGCACAGTGTGTGGGAAAGGGATGTAGGATGTAGGAGAGAGGGAAGAGAGGGTGAGAGCGGGGGTTGGGGGGGTGGGGGGTGGGGTGGGGTCAGCATGGCTGGCTGCAGGAGGAGTCTGTTAGCACAGCCGCAGTGTAAGCATGGTAAGAAGGACAAGGCAGAAAAGGGAGGTCCAGAGCCAAAACTTATTTCTGGCCCTTGTGGCAGACCCAGATTGGCCCACTGATTGTTGGTCTTGCTATCTGAGAATGTGTCCTCAGCTGCTTAGCAACACTGCCTCTGTATGCCCACTGCACATAAGGAAGGACCACAAAGGGCCAAGGAGGAAGAAAAAAAGAGTGTGCTTGACAGGAGTTGCCTTGTTTCTAAGCCAACAGCTTTGTTTCACGGACAGGCATGTCTTGAGCTGGCTGTAGTTGTACATGACTGTGATCTCAGCACCAGGGAAGCTGAGGCAGGCAGGATCAGAAGTTCAAAGTCAGCCCAGGGAAGATCTTGTCTCCGAATAAAGCAGAAGAGGAAAAACAAGCAAGAAATCAACCAACCAAGCTAGCAAAATGCCTGGAAACCACAGCGGTGGTTAGTGGGCAGAACAGCACTTGCACAGAGCACCCAAGATTCCCACGCAGGTACTCTTTCACCCACTTATCACTCATTCACTCACTCACTCTCTCTTCTGAGAAAGGGAAGCACAGAACTGCACCCATAATGAAAGCACACAATGAGATCCACAACAGAAAAGTCTCAACAGGAAACCCAGAGGTCTGTAAGGAGTCACTCTAGTCAGTCTTCACGGCCAGCAATCCCTCCAGGGCCACACTGTCAGAGGAAGAATAGCTGGGGCCAATCTTGACTGGCTTTGGACAATCAGGGGTCAGGAGAACAAATGTCCTAACCTCTGCTTGCCTCATTGTCCTGGGTTGCAAACTGGAATCTTGTGAAGATACAAAATGAATGATCTATGGCAGAGAGTGTTCCCAGCACCATGCCTGGAGTACCACAAGAGCCTCACAAGCATGCATGTGAGTGTGACCCTACAGCTGGGGCAACTACAGGGCAATTCATTTTTCTACAGAAAAACCGGCAGTGCTTTCATATGCTCAGGAATATATATCTATTTCCTCTGGTGCTAAATTAACATATTTATTTTTGAAGTTCCCCACAATATAACAAACATCCCTTTTTGTCTTTGATGGGCCATGTTTCTTTCTGATGTCACTTCACTTTTTTCCTTTGCCCGTGAGAAAGTTCTAGCTTAGTTTCACTACTAAAAAGAGAGTCACTTCCTGATAGAGCACCCCAGGCCCTCAGTCGTTGCTGCTCAGGTCACTGGTTCAGGTTTAGGCTGGAAACAAAGAAGCTATTCCTACTTGATTGCTTTTGTTTCTCTTAGGAAGTCAACTCAATTTGGACCACAGCTGAGATTAGAAGCTAGAAGTCAGTAGTCAATATTCTTGGCCACCATTGTGAAAACCACCCAGACACACAGGGCTCTGAAGGTCTCTGACATATACAGAGATCTCCTGGGCCACCGAGTTGGTGTCCTTCTGATACTCACCCCGAGGCTCTAGGATACCCACCTCCAGTCTCCTTCCCCACAGGCATTTCTGTGGCTTGCTGAGTGTTAGTTTCTGGTTATTTTTAGTCCCACTAACTGCTTGAGAGAGGTTGCTGCATGGTGTGCAGCTGTGGAAAGCAGCTGCCACGGCATGACTTCTAGCCTGTATTATTTGACATTCCTCTGCAAGTGAGTTCTAAAATTCCCCCTTCTTCAGGTATCACACACCATCCCCCAATAACATTGGATCTGTGCATCCGATCACCTGTTCCAGTGGGGGACACAGAGTTCCACTAGAAAGGAAGAATTCGGATCTTAGGATTCAAATGTTCCTGACTCATAAACACCAGGTCTGGGGCAGAGGCCCTCTCCCCAGTTTTCTAAAATGAACCCTAGGGAGGTTTTTTTTGTCCTCCTGGAGACCCTGAAGCAGCAAAAGCAAGCAGAGAGATTGAGGCAGTTTGCTAGCCTGCCTGGAGCTCCCTTCAGAGTCAATAGCTAATGAGGCAGGCATCAGGCTGAACTACTCTACCTAGGAGAACTGGACCAGATCGTATCTGCTCTGCTCTCTTGTATGTCTTTGCTTCCTGACATACACCTACCTGCCTTTCTCTTGAGGATGTTCAGCTACAGCATACAGCTGTCTGCCATGACAGGTCTGCTTTTGCCTTTATCCTTCTGCAAAGACTCTTTTCAATCTATGCAGTGTTTAGATTTTGGGAGCCTCTTCCTGCTCCCATGGCAGGGTCACTTGACCCTTAGCCACATTTTCCCTAGGGTTGTATGTAACATTTTTTTGGCATCTATTTTCCTCATAAATCTAAACTCTTGGCCCAGCACATAGTAGGGCTCAACGATAGCTGGTTGATGATGTTTGAACTCACCAAGAATCTCCCCACCCCCACAAATATTTTCTACACAACATCAAATGTTCCCCCATCCCCACTTCCTATTGATGGGGATGTAATTCAGTAGCCATTCTGCTACTGAGTTTCATCTCCAGGACCAAATTTTCTGTTCTTCAATTGCCTCTCTAAGCTCCTATTTTAATTGCTCTCAGTGTCTATTTAAACACAGTCTTTTGCCAATTCCCAATCAGAAAAAGAGCTTCAATAAAGATGTATATATGACAGTAGACTCTGAGGCACATTTGTGCTAAAGTTATACACACATAGGTAAACAGAGAAGAGCTGGGCCGGCTAGCTGGGCCCTTGCCACTAGCCTCTTGAAGTTTTTCTTTGTGGGTTGGGAAGCCTGAACCCCTGTTCCCAAGGCACTCTTGACAAAGAGTTTGTCCGACAAGAGAATTTTCCCATTAACCTACTGGAGCTGTTCTCAGCTGCCTTTCACAAGGACCCTTCTTAGGGCAGTGAGGAAATTCACAGTTAAACATATTCTCTGTGGTGGTCCTCCTTCTCTGCCCAGCCCCGGCCTTACCAGACAGTAGCCAGTGAACTGTATATGGCTTCATATACAGCACTCATGCTGAAGTCTCTTTTCCACCACACCCCATCCCCAGCACAGGTGCAAGATACATGTCTCCCCTTTAAAAATGGGCACATGAACTAAGTCTCCATCCATACAAGGGCTACAGAGGAACTCTCAGGACACTCCTGCTGTGCCTACTGTTACCATGTCTACCCTGGGGGTTTCCTGGCTCTTCTTGGCAGTTTTGTATCTTCATTCACTCTCTATGGAGCTGACCCTCCCCTTCTAACTCTGGGGGAGCTTCCTATCTCAGGGCTATGCTCCTCAGCATCAAGAATGAACCTGATCTGGTCCCTCATATAACATAAGCCTGGTGGGCAGAATGTGACCCCTCCCATCAAGAATGAACCTGATCTGGTCCCTCATATAACATAAGCCTGGTGGGCAGAATGTGACCCCTCCTGGGCCAATCCAAGACTTTGTTTGGGGTTCATATATTTTGAAGTAGAGATGTCCTTCCCCTTTTAAAGGCTGCTAATCTGGCTGCAAGTAAGTGTGCCTAGGCTTTCCTTATGCAGAAGCACACAATACACAAGAGATCAAGAGTAGAGAAGGGGAGCCAGGCAGGAGAATGGAATCAAGCATCTCAATGGTCCCAATTCCTTGTTCTAGGGCTTCATAGTCCATAGGGCTCTACAACTTGTGAGCTCCTTCCAGGTTGTGTGTGTGTGTGTGTGTGTATGTGTGTGTGTGTGGTGTGTTTGAGATAGGGTCTCTCTCAAGTAGCCCAAGCTGTTCTCCAATTTACTATCTATCCACTGATAGATGAATCTGTATCGTCAAAATTCCTGCCTCCACCTCCCAAGTCCTGGGATTCCCAGGCTGTTCCCCAGCTTCATTTTCAATTTAAGACTCTGATTTACATACTGACTTTGCTCTGCAGCACCAGATACAACTTGATGAAGAAGAAATAAGAATCTTGTTGGGAAATGGTTCTCTAAAGGTCACTTTTTTTTTTTTTTTTTTTTTTTTAAAGTAAATGGCATCAGTCCAGCATTTAAATATGTTAATCCCCTTTCTATCCAGGGCTCAAGGCATTGCCTGCTTCATTTGTAAAGTACACACAAATAGCCATGTGCACATATCCTGATGACTGCCGGAAAAGCATTCAGGAATGTGGGCTACATCATTCAAACACCTGACAAGCATCAGCACAGGGGAAATACAATCAGAACACACCAGGCAGGGATGCTGACATGCCGGGAAAGGCAATTGAGATAATGTGTAAGCTTCTAGAGTATTGTATTGCTTGCTTACTGAATAGAAACAACTCATGCCTCAACATTACTTTCAGAATCACAGAATCACTCTTTTACTACTTGTTTATTTATGTATTTATTTACTTATTATATATCTGTGCACATGGGTGAGTCTGAGCTTGGGATCAGAGGTCAACTTTGAGTGTCATTCCTCTGAAGCCATCCACCTTGATTTTTAAACAAGGTCTCTTCTTGGCCTGCAGCTTGCTAAGTATGCTGACCACAAAGCCCCCAGGGGTCTGCCTATTTCTGATTCCCCAGCATTGGAACATGGGATTGAATTTAGGTTTTCATGTTTATGTGGCAAGCTCCTTATCAACTGTATAATCTCCTCAGTCCTGTTTTTTTTTTTTTTTTTTTTTCTTTCATGTCTACAGTCATCTACTGCAAAACATCATTATCTATTGTGTGGTCAGACTGGCATATTCTCAAGGGATGGCCCTGGTCCATTCCACAAGGAGGAAAGCTTCAGATGAGGGTGAACCACAGTGGGCCAATATCCAAAGGCTTAACTGTGAGGACCTTAATCTTGTGCTACAAAGGGTGAAGCACAGAAGAAGCAGCTGAGGAGGATGGGGACGGTGCTCCTGATGCTCCTGACAAATGCTAGGGCTAATATTAACTCCTCACTTTGGGGATAAGATGAGTCTCTCTCTCTCTCTCTCTCTCTCTCTCTCTCTCTCTCTCTCTCTCTCTCCCTCCCTCCCTCCCTCCCTCCTTCCCTCCCTCCCTCCACCTCTTGTTGAGATAGGCTTCTGCTTTGCTATCAGCTGGAAAGCCACCAACAGTTGGGAGTGAGAGAAGAAAAGGGTACAATGTCAAGACCCTCCAGCTGCTGAGCTTAGCCAATGGGGAGTGACAGGCGTGGCCTTGGCTAGCAGAGCAAGCGCAGGCAGAATGGGAAGTAAACACACACACACGTTTTGTTCTCTAGAAAAATTAAAATCATTCGGCTAAGTCCATTCAGCTGCACCCAGGGACTTTAGCAAAGTAACACAAGACACTTATCGTGCCCTGAGAATGCTGTATACAAAGGGAGTTTCTCAGGGAACCAGGCAAGGGGCTAGTTCCTCCACAGGCTATTCTGTCTGGTCTAATTTGCATCAGGATTTTAAATCCATCTGAATTTCCAAGCAAGTCATATACTTTGGGAAAAGGAAAGTAACTTTTAGTCTATGTGACAATGTTGTTAAAGCACCCAGGTGAGGCCAGTGCCTCTCACTCACTACAGCACGGTCACTGGGTTCCTGCATTATGACCTTGTACAACAGTACTTGTTGCAAAGCATACCAATGAAATGATTTGAGAAGTATATTCTTTTTTAAAAATCTTTAGGGGGAGCTGGAGAGATGGCTCAGAGGTTAAGAGCACTGACTGTTCTTCCACCACTGACCCGGGTTCAATTCCCAGCACCCATATGGTGGCTTAAAACCATCTATGATCTGTTACCCTCTTCTGTATACATAATAAATAAATAAATCTTTAAAAAAATCTTTAGGATTTATTTATTTTTATTTTATGTGCGTTGGTGCTTTGCTTAGATGTATGTCTGTGTAAGGTATCAGATTCCCTGGAGCTGAAATTACAAATACCTGTGAGCTGCCTTGTGGGTACTGAGAATTTTTTTTTTTTTTTTTTTTTAAAAAACTTTATTTATTTATTTATTTATTTGCCTTGGTGTTTGCCTGGAACTGGAACTACAGACAGTTGTTAGCTGCCATGTGGGTGCTGGGAATCGAACCCGGGTCCTCTGGAAGAGCAGACGGTGCTCTTAACCGCTGAGCCATCTCTCCAGCCCCGGGTACTGAGAATTGAACCTGGGTCCTCTGGAAGAACAGTCAGTTCTCTTATTCATTGAGCCATCTTTCCAGCCACTAAAGTATATTCTTTTAGAAAAAACAAAAAACACCAAAGGCATACTTTTTGAAACAAAGACTTCAACCTCACTGACTAGGGGGGAAAAACCAAATTAATCACATTTTAATACTTATATATAAAACTCAATGACATCTGCATAATTTTTATCTTAATTATGTAGATGTTTGTTTCTGTGTGTGGTTATGAGCACATATATATAGGTACCCTTAAAGTCCAGAAGTGGGTGTTGGATCCTCTCCAGTTGGAGTTACACATGTCTATGCACTACATGTCTATGCACTGCCTGTGTGTGCTGGGAACCAAACTCGGCTCCTCTACGATTACAGAGTGTTCTCTTAGCTACTGTGCTGTCCAGTGTCTTAGCTGGAGAGCCCTCAGTACCTACAGGATTTTAAGAGCCCTCAGTGTTTTCCTTGCAGGAGCAGGTCTGTGTAACCTGAGGGAGAAAGGCCAGTTTCTTTTTTCTACTGGGTTCTATTTCTGACAGCATAGCTGGGCAGTGGGGCTCGAATGGACACTAGAGTTATGAGTCTCCTTGGTTATAGACTCAGATTCTCCTATTCTGCAGGTCTAGAAAGAAGGAAACAAATGTGAATCCCAAGACAAAAAGGAAATCCTATTGCGCCAGGCTATTTTGTCTTTTTGGTTGTGAGCCTCAGCCTTTAATGGCTGAACCATCTCTCCAGTCCTATGTCGGGGGTCATTTTAAACTCTAAACTGATTTTTTAAATTGTGATCAGTGAATCAAATCTATAGCTTCTTGGGTTACAAGAATGATGAATCTCAGGTGCTTGTTACCTTTATTTCCCAGATTGTCCAGCAGATAATTCCAAGTGGTTAGTTTCTCAGAGTTAGATTGAAGCTGGGGGAAATGCCTGAATGAGAAGATGTGCTGTAGTATGTAGTTTGCATTAATCTGTCTTGTCTCTTGGGATCTGAGTGGGTAGCAAGCTGTACTTTTCTGTTTGATGCCCTCGGGCACTGGCTGAGCTCCAGCAATTGTTACCAACTCCCTTTTAAAAGTGTACTGTTCAGGATTTCATCCTAATGCACTGGGAAAAAGTCCCATAAACTGTATCCTTTCACAGTTACAGACATAACGGTTCACACTTCTTGTCAGCAGGAAGTAGATTTTGGGGAGAAATTCTATTTTTGGAGTTGAAAGGCCACCTTTGACCCAGAAATGTGTGGTTGGATAAAAGCCATTTCTTCAGCTCTGTCTTTCTTGATTTGTCCAAGGAATGGAGATGTGTGCAGGGTACAGCTTCAGCAGGCATGTTTTCTCCCAGGGCTCTTGAATGACCCATATTATATGTCTATAATTTTACATACTCAGCTATTACTTTGGTTTTATATGACCCAGGTCACAGCCAATTAATTAATAATAAATTAAAAATAAACTTCCTTTTGGAACCTTTGTGGTTTTTATAGAAATGAATAACATAATTTTTTAAAGATTTATTTACTTATTTAATGTGCACTGGTGTTTTGCCTGTACATACTCTGTGTAAGGGTGGGATCCCCTGGAACTGGAATTACAGACAATTGTGAGTTGCCATGTGGGTGCTGGACATTGAACCTGGGTCCTTTAGAAGAGCAACTAATACTCTTAATTGCTGAACCACCTCTCCCCAGTGACACTTCTAGTCACAGCCACTTGACTGCTTGCTTTGTAAATAAGGTTTGTAAAAACACAGTCATGCTTGGTGTTTATATACTGTCTATAGCTACTTCTGTGTCCCAATGAACAAACAATACTATGGCAAAGAGAACATGGTTTGTAAAACATAAATCATTCATTATCTGACTCCACAGAGAAAAATGTTGAGCTCAGATCTAGAAGATAAACTGAGGGATTAAATAAATGCTCTTTAAAAATAGGAATATTAATCTGGGCATGGTGACTCACGGATGACTCAGCAGGAGGCTCACCGATTTCAAGTGGCCAATATGGCTACTTAGCAAGATCCTATCTCAAAAACCAACCAACCAAAGAAAGCAACAAAAGATGCAACTATGAAGTGACGAGCTTGGACTGACAGCTCGGCATATCCAAAATGATAAAGTTTGGTTATATATTGTTTGTGTTTTTTTATTATTATGAATAAAGAAGTCACATTTTCTATCCTTGTATATCCTTATTCAAGGTCCCTTCCCCCTCCCACCACATCAGGTCATTCTCTCTTCTCCACATCTCCATTTGTGATTTTTTTTTTAAGATTTATTTATTTTTAATGTACGTGAGTGTTCTATCTGCATGTATGCCTTTATGACTTGAGAGGGCATCAGACCCCACTGTAGATGGCTGTGAGCCACTATGTGGATGCTGGGAATTGAACTCAGCACCTCTGGAGGAACAGCCAGTGCTCCTAACCTCGGAGCCATTTCTCCAGCCTTTGTTTGTGGTTTTTGTTGTTATTATTTTTTCTTAGTTTTTTGAAACAGGGTTTCTTTGTGTATTAGTCCTGGCTGTCCTGGAACTCACTCTGTAGATCAGGCTGGCCTTAAAGTCACAGACATCAGATGCCTCTGCCTCCTGAGTACTGGGATTAAAGGAGCACATCACTATGACCCAGCGAAATTTTGTTATATACCGATGACACAACATGGATAAATGTTGAAAGCATTGTGCTAAGTGAAAGAAAGAAGTCACCCAGAGGGATCATATACTGTACAATCCTATTATATGAAATATCCAGGCTAGGTAAATCTATCAGGGAAAGAAAATAAATGGTTCTTTGAGAGCCAATGGGAGTTTAAAGGGGATAAACTTGTCATTAGAGCAAATAAAAGAAATTCCAAATTGCTCCTGGTGATGCATGTGAAGCCCCTGATCAGTTCCTGCACAGAGTAGGCACTCAACACATGCACATTATGAGTATGCACCAAGCAGTGGGGCATCTCATCATTCTGACCCCCCAAGGCAGGTTAACTCCATCTCAGTGATCCTGTGTTAATGGAATACTTGCTGAGGGATCTGAAGACTGTCTTCTCCTCCTAGCCCATCAGCCCAGGGTCCTCTAGAAGCCTCAGAGCTAGAAAATATACCCACTTGTTATCTCTGGTAGCACTGGTCTGTCTTCTTCCTCCCTTACTCATTCCTTTTGTTCAGTGTCTTGGAGAATAAAGAAGAAAGGGGCCTTTAGAGAATTACTGAAGCATCCACCATACTTGAAAGTCTCTTCCAGGGAAAAGAAGCAGTCATTTCCTTTCAATACCAGACTAAGGACCTGCCTACTCTGCTCTGGATAGCCACTGCTGTACCTAGTCTTAGACACACACATGTGTAGACCTGCCCACTGTCTGCTTCCCACAGTGTGACAGGGAGGTGAGGCACACTGTCTGTCTTGTGACACCAGACAAACCCTATTTCAGCTGTGGCCTTGTCAGTTATTAACACTCTATTGATGTGCATGTCCAGACACAGACCTAATGGGAAGGTACATCTAATGAGCAAAAACTGTGATGTTTACAACTTACAGCTTACGGAATATGCCTTTGCAAACTCAGTGGGAGGCAATGCTCAAAGGAAATCAGCAGTGTGGGGAGCAAAAGCAGTGTCTACTTTATACAGACTGCCTCTTTATGTGTACAGTTTAGTGGTAAATCCAAACAGGCCTGTATGAACTGTCTTTTCTTTTTTTTTTTTTAAAAGCTTTATTTATTTATTTATTTGCCTTGGTGTTTGCCTGGAACTGGAACTACAGACAGTTGTTAGCTGCCATGTGGGTGCTGGGAATCGAACCCGGGTCCTCTGGAAGAGCAGACGGTGCTCTTAACCGCTGAGCCATCTCTCCAGCCCCCTGAACTGTCTTTTCTTACACCTGGGAGGCAAACTCCCAGAGTGTGGAAGCAAGATTGGACTAGCAGGTGGGCACAGCAAGAGAAAAAACAGACTACGATACTGAGCTTCTCTTCTGATCTGGGGATGTATGATTACAAAGAATCTCATCGATTATTTGATGAGAATTATTTTGAAGAGGGCTGCTCGGCTGTTCAGGCCTGGAGCTGTCTAGGGAAGAGGCAGTGTAGGTGCTGGAGCAGACTGTATGGGCAGCAGGGGCAGCCTTCAGAAGCTGCATTAGATAATCCCATGTGTGTTAAAGCACACAGGGCTTGCTTACTCACATGTCATACTGATGCTATTCGAAACAAACAAATAAACAAGAACACTGCCAAAACTGTATGAACAACTCGACAAAATACAGACATATTTTAAATCAGTGGTTTTCAACCTTCCTAATGCTACAGCCCTCTAATACAGTTTCTCATGCTGTGAGGACCCCCAACCATAAAATTTTCATTGGTACTTCATGTCTAATTTTGCTACTGCTATGAATTGTAGTGTAGATATCTGTGTGTTTGGATGGTCTTAGTTGACTCCTGTGAAAGGGTCATTTGACCCACAGGTTGAGAACCACTCACTGTTTTAAATAGGTCTGAACATGAGAGGATTGGGTCAGAACAGCTTCTGAAGTTCTGGCATCAGTACTAGCCAGGTTCTGAGAAAGAAGCTTACAAAACACAACCACGCTTCTCTAGTCTCGATTGTACTTGATTGGTTAGAGGCGGAAAAGTAAGAATAGGCCATCAACTTCAAGAATTCCAGGAAAAAAAATTGAAAGTCAGCATATTTGCCTACAGACAGGTGAGTATCATCAGGTGGTCATTTCTCTTTATATTTATTAATACAGAAAAGGATATACACAGAAAAAGAGAGAGAGAAAGAGAGAGAGAGACAGAGAGACATATTTTCAACTTTCTCTGTCTGTTGTTGAAGCATAAAAACTGCATGTGTAGACCAGATAAGACTGCCCACCTCGTGGGTTGATCTGGTATCATATTTGATAGAAGACAGCCCAGATGCCCAGATGTTTTGGTGCTCTGCTGTTTTCCTTGTTCTGAGTGTGTCTGCTTCTCTGTGATTTGTACCCGAGCACAGAGCTGGCCCATCTACCCTTGCAGTACTTACTGGTCTGCAGACCTTCCTTGTCTTGTGTAGACAGAAGGAAGGTGGTGAGAAAGAATCTAACTACCACCTTCCAGGAGTCTACCAGGCACAACTTCCCAGTCTCTCTCTCCTGCATGCCCATACCCCCATGCGCAGTTGTCTAGCAGGCTGCATGGTGAAGAACGCCAGTTGAGATAGGGAGAGCATGCCTGAAATCTTGACTCTGCTATCTACTAGCTGATGGTGTCTCCAGCCAATGACAATCTCTCCAAGGTTGAGTTTTCTTTTCTATAAAAGGGAAATGAAGAGGCAAAGGCAGGTGGATCTCTGTAAGTTCAAGGTCACACTGATCTACACAGAGAGTTCTAGGATAGCTATAGTGAGACCCTGTCCTTGGGGGGAAGGACAGAAAGGCAATATTTATCCCATGGACTACCCCAGGCAACATGAGAAAGACTGTGTAAAGTCTCTGCCTCTGGGATAGTAGCTGAGTAACTGGTCTATCTGCAGTTTGTAAACATCTTAAGGACCTGGATCCCATGGGGAAAGGCACGTAAGAGGGATGACATGCTATTTCCCTTCCCACTAACAGGATTCCTAGGTAGGCACCTTCTGCCCTCATCCAGCCCAAGGTAACTGACTAGGCTAATGTGTCACTATTCTAAGGTCCAATGGTAGGCTGTCATTAGTAAGGATGGTGACACATGAACAGTTCATCCTAATGCATTCTTACGCTTGGCTCAGATATGTGTGTGCATCCATGTATGCAGGGCAGTGTGGAAGCCAGATGTCATCCTTGGTTTTTTTTTTTTTTTTTTTTTGACAAAGGATCTCTCACTGAGTCCTGGAGCTTACAAGGAGTTGGGCTAGGCTAGCTGCTTAGCAGGCATCAGGATCTGCCTATTTCCACCTTCCCAGAGCTGGGGACACAGTGTGTACCACCACGCATGGCTTCTTTTCTAGGTGCTGAGGATGGAACTTAGGGCCTCGTGCTGGCCTGTCCAGTACTTCACAGCTTGAGCCATGCCTCTAGCTCCTCAGTTCAAATTTTACATGCCCCTGGCCACAGTTGAGACCTTACTTCTGGAAGTGATCCCAGTGATTGATTTCTCCACATTAAGCGCTTCTCCCTGTACTATGATGGAAGAGAAGACTAGGTGCTCTGCCTGTCCCCTTTCCTTCTGTTTGCACATTACCAGAATGTAAAATCTTTCTTTTAGGGCTTTTTTACTTTCTAAGAACCTGCAGCACTCAAAGCATATATCTGAAGCCTGAGCTGAACACCTGGGACCGCCATTTCCTTAGGTCTGAATCAGGGCAAGTTTCTCATGAGACTTGGAATTCTTTCACACCCCGAAATAACAGCAAGATGCTGCTCCCCACCAACAGATTCTGTCTAAACTCCTTCCTCTTGGTATTCTGCTACAGGGCTCCCAGACCCCTAGTGCCACATGGAGCACCTGGTCCTTCCCTGTTCTGCACTGGATGGAAGGTCCCCCAGTCCCCAGACACACACAGTGGGAGGGGCCACTCCAAGGTCTCAACAGTAGCTCATCCACTCTCTGGCTTTCCTTTGGAATTCGGTGATGAACTCATTAAATCACCAACTTGTTGTGACAGGAAGTCATTCAGATGCTGATGCCATTGTCATGGAAACCATCCCTCTGCTCCAAGCTCTGTCTGTCTCTGCCAAGGAGCACTCCAACTCCATAATTACTGTCACCCCCGAATAGCACAGAGCCATCACAGAGTGAGCAGGTCCAGAAGCAGGGGCACATGCAGTCTATTCTGCTTTCAGATGATGAATCCTTGTTGGTTTTAGTATTTTTAGCACATATTTCTGTTCTGTAGCAGTTGTCTTTTAAATTCCTGCATGCTGGCTCCTTTCCAGCACCTTTTCTAGAGAAATCAGACAAAGGAGCTGGGGTTGGGGGCACACAGCTGCTAGGGATAATCGTTTAAAGAGAACCTGCTGGTTCCCTAAATCTTTATGCTCACTCCTAAATATGGCAAATGAGTTCACATGCCATAGGAGAGCCCCTGCAGAGGAAGGTATTCAAACCTTGCCAGTTCACAACCTGCAACACCTCAGGGTCATATGGACAGACCTAGGTCCAATGGCTTATTCAAAGATGCAACCCGGACAGCTGAGAGAGGCTGGCTGTGTGTACTCTGTGGGTTGGAGGTTGTGCTGATCTGCTCCATTGCTGAAGACTGACCACACTATAGAAAAAGGAGCATTTGTCCTGCTCTCTGCAGCAATCTGGTCTCACTTGTGTATTTACAGCACACAATATACAGTGGAAGATCAAACATAACGTCAGTCACCGAGTACCTGACAGAGATGGCACCAGGCAGTTTACATTGTTTCCAGATTTAGATTAATCTCTGAAAACCCCATGAGGCAGGTATTTTTATCCCAATTTTACAGATAAAGAATGTGACAAAGTGATCAGGGAAATGGAATAAATGCCATACTTACTCATCCTGCCTAGCTATTAACATACCATGTAGGCAGTGTCCTCAGGCATAAAGGTGACTTCTGTAAAGTCAGGAGCCTGTGGTTCTTAGAATCACAGATAAGCACATGGGAAAGGTCCTTCATCAATATCTTGGCCTACCAACCAGCACATCCCAAGGGACTAGCATTAGTAAGTTAGGTACCTATAGGCATGGAATTTGCACTGCAGAGCATACTGAGTTTGGGCAGGCTGGTTCACAGCTCCTTGGATTGCTCCTAATGTAGACAGAGTTGTTACAAAGCTCCAAGCCTGACTTTCTGGGCTTATGGTCCACAATGAAGACTGTAGTGAAAGTTTATCCTAAGAGAAAGGGGCCAGCTGAGTGCACTAGTCAGACCTACAATTCTTGTAGTAGGGAAGTGGAGGATTCAAAGCCAGCCTATGCCTCAAACAAAACAAAACAACACAGAAAACAGAATAGGGCAGGCTGAAGTAGGTTAGGATCCACATGAATTCTTAGGGAGGCTCTCAGCAGACCACTGCCTTGACCTTTGCTACAATGAGACTCCAGAGGAGAGAACCCCTAATTTTCATTTGGTATCATTACACACACACACAGAGACACACACATGTATATGTGTATGTATATAATACTAATTGCATGACTTAAAACAAATGTACACTTTGAAAGTCAGCAGCAATCTCTGAGTCATAATAAGTGAGTTCATCCTTTGCTGTTGAGGTTTGTGACACACAAATGGTGTCAATGACTTGTATACATTACAGCCCCTTAATCAAAGCACCCCCTTTCCTTTGGTGTCAGGTGAAGGTCACATTAGCTTATTTCACACATTAGATTCATGGAGGACTGTGAAGAGGAACAAAAACAGCATGCAAAAGTATCCCCCAGAGCAGGATTATTCTATGAAAATGTGTCCAACCCAGTGTTCTAAGACAGTGAATTTGGGTTTCTCTGTGTAGCACTGGCCATCCCGAAACTAGCTGTGTAGACCAAGCTGGTCTTGAACTCAGAGATGTGTTTGCTCTGCTTCCCAAGTGCTGGGATTGAAGTGAAGTAATATTGATAGTATGTTAGGCCAAATCTATTTTATGATGAATATTATCATGAAACAAACGATTTTCTATCCTCAAAGCAGAAATTCCTTTTTTAAGCAATATGTCATATTAAGTTTTCAATATTATAGTGCTATAGTTTTGTTGTTTGTGTTTTCTGTCTCAGAAAGATTAAAGCAAAATTTCCATAGTGAATCACAGAGGATTAGGAAGGTCTCTATAACACTGCTGAAAAGGTATAGAGAATAAGCTAACATCCAATGTACATATACTTTAGAGATTTGGGGTTTTTTTTAGGTATTAAAATGTGTTTATAACATTGCTACTTAAAAACATTGGGGGGGGGCACTGGAGAGATGGCTCAGAGGTTAAGAGCACTGACTGTTCTTCCAGAGGACCTGAGTTCAATTCCCAGCAACCACATGGTGGCTCACAGCCATCTATAATACATCTGGTATCCTCTTCTGTATACTATATACACAATAAATAAATCTTTTTAAAAAATGTTTTAGGAAATTGCTTATTAGAGGAATAGAGATAAGTGAAAAAGTTTGAAAATAATTTTTCCCCCTCCTAGACAGTGTTTCTCTGGGTAGCCCTCGTTATCCTGGAACTCATTCTATAGACCAGGCTGGCCTTGAACTTAGAGATCTGTGTGCCTTTGTCTCCTAAGTGCTGGGACCAAAGGAGTGGACCACCACCACCCGGCTAAAGATAATCTCTTTATCCATTCCTTAATATTTTCTATAAAACAGACTGAACCTAGAATCACAAGTTATCTCTATGGTTGTAACAGCTGAAAACATTTTATTTGCCATTACAAAGCATGGGGCTATGGTATGATGTTCAGAAATGAATTAACTCAAGTTGTAGGTCATACATATTCAGATCACATATTTAACTCTTTCTTTGTGTGTGTGTTCTCCAAGTTATTTATTTATTCATTTGTTCTTAATTCTTTTTGGATACAACAGCCAATCTTATGCATGGTATGATAGGAAAATTTCCCAAAGGGAAATGAGTCACTTAGGAAGATCAGAAGACCCAGAAGACTGAGGCTTGCTGGCCAGACGGAGACTCAGCCTTGTCTTTTTCTGCCTACTTCATGTGTGACTCCTGACAGCACCACTTTGCTTGACTCACCAGAGAGAAGCCCATCCTGCTTTGTTTCTGCTCATTCTCCACGTCCCTCACATGCAGACATGCACACAAGACAGGCAGACAGGATACTCAGGCTTTCGTAGTGCCAATTTCCTTCTATAAGTACATTGAACCTGGTCTAACATGCTTTACTCTTTCTGAAATGGCACCAGCATCTTGGATGACAGCTCAGTGCCCAATTGTACTTCATTTTCCACTGGAATAGAAACTTCATAGCATCAAAATTCAGTCCATCTTGCCCACCCTTCTAGTTCAATTATTGGTACATTATTGGTACTCAATAAATACTGAGTGAATCAAAGAAGTATTTTTAGTTTCTGTCTGTCTTCCCCTGAGCTTCTAAGCATGCTCAAATTTCTTCCATCAAGTAAACCAAACAATCCATATTCTTCGGTACCTTCTACCATCAAATGCCCTCAAATTAAACCAGACTAGTCATAGGTACTACCTTGTCTTGCCCAAGCTTTATACTCAACTTTCTTAAGAGCAAATCATATAAACACACTTTCTTTCTGTCTGCTTATTGCTTAACATTGTAATTTCCCCTTCCATCCCATCTACCCTTGCCTCTGCTCACTTGCCCTTCCCTCTTTTCTAGTCATCTGTTCTTTCTTCCCTCCCTCCTCCCCTCCCTCCCTCCTCCCCTCCCTCCCTCCTTTCTTTCGTTACATGAATATCTACTGTGTCCTAGGCACTGTGCTGGGACAAGCAAGGTGCTGTTAAAGATACAGTCTCCACAATGGAGTTGCTCTTCATTTGGTGGAAGATACATACATGTATATAAACTTAAGCTTCTGGGGCCCAAGTTCCCTTTGATGGTAAGCAATAAGAAAAGCCATAGAATCAAGAGACTTTTGCTAGGGAATCAACCTTACACCAAAGAAGTAATAGGAAACACCTTATGATCAAACCAAAACCAGTATTTGGAACAGCATTAACTATTAAACAATGACAACGTAAGACTTTAAAAAAATAAGCATGCTGGGCTAGAGAAATGGCTCAGTAGTTAAGAACACTGACAGTTCTTCCAGAGGACCCAGGTTTGAATCTTAGCACCTACATAGTGGCTTATAACCATCTGTAACGTTAGTCCCAGGGGGATTTGACACTTTCTGGCCTCCATGCACTAGGTATGCATGAAATACACAGACATACATGCAGGCAAAACAACTATACACATAAAATAAATAACTAAACAATAAAATAAAAACAGCATGCCATAGGCTGTTTTTGAACATGATCCCAGGAAATGTTAGCCAAAGTTCTCTGTCGTTGGGGAACTTTTCTTAGAAAAGTCTCAAGAGCATTCGTTGGTAGTTATGTGACTAACATATAAGACTGGAGGTAGGAATGCCAGGGATGAGTGAACTCTAAGAACCAAAGATCCAATTCTGGGGAGTGATGGGCAGGACTGCTATTAGATACGGGACAGCATTTGAAGTACTTACAAAATGACAAGTGGCTCACTATGTGTAGGGACATTTGTAACAGTACAGGAAATAGTATGTTTAACTACAAAGAGCTGAAACTGGACCTGATATGCAAGTACAGTCCAGCAATAGCAGAAGCAGGAAGTAAGTCTGGGGCGCTACAATGTTCCAGTTTTGCAGAGCATCCTTTGGCCTTGACACTTCTTTCTCTTGGGTTCAATGTCATTCTGAGTCTTTGACACATTTGATAAACACTTTGCTTTGTTGACTGAGTCTTCCTTCTGCAGGTCCAATTCTTCTTTAGAACTGGAATATCCTTGAGTTCCTTCTTGCCCATTGTATTTTAAATTTCAACATTTTTCTTGTATCAGTCACTCCTACTCCTTCCGATTCCCTTCCAGTGTAGATATCAACTCTAATAAACTCCCTATCACATGTAATTCTCAAGGGCAAGATTCCTGCAACCCACTGCCAAGATTCTCAATGCAAACTTACTGAGTTCTTAGTCTCTACACTCTCTCCTTCCCAAGGCTCCACCTTCACCATTTCTATAGGCTAGATGATCTGCTCGGGCACCCAGAGGAGGCACTTGCTCATTCCTGCAGCCACTCACTCACCAGCACTGCACTAAGTCTCCTGAATCTGTTATATTCCTTCCTGAAAGTTCTCCTTGGGGTTCTCAACTAACAGGGAGTTCCTTCTCTTGCCCCTCCCCAAGGCTGAGAATCAGGGCTACTAGCAGAGGAATTACTGTAGGGTGGTTGCTGTATAATAAGCTGTGGGACACCAGAAAACAGGTCAGAATCACAGGCATGCCCAGGGGGCCTTCCTGTCCAACTGCAATGTCCAGTTAACTGGCTTCCCTGCTGCCAGTTCCTTTTCTCCTTCCCCAACATGTGTCCACAGTCCTGTAACTGTCTATTAAGTAGGATGTTTGATTAGAGCCAACATATTTTTGAAATTTACAAAATAAAAGCAGGCAATGTAGTTCAGTGGTAGAGCCAAGGATTGCCTGGCATTTGTGAATACTGGCTTTGAGCCACAATACAGAAACACAAACAGACAAAAATGAGATTTACAGAAGCGTGAAAGAGAGAGAGAAGGGAATAAAAGTGGGCATTTGTTGCATTGTTGGGTGGAGATTTCTTTTTCTTTCTTTTCCCTCCCTCCATCTGTCACTCCCTCCCTCCCTCCTCCCTCCCTCCCTTCCTTCCTTCTTTTGAGTCAGGGTTTCTCTGTGTGTCCCTGGTTGTCCTGGAACTCATAGGCTGGCCTCAAACTCAGAGATCTGCCTGCTTCTGCCTTCTAAGTGCTGTGATTAAAGCACTAAGTGCATCACCATCACCTAGACTTCTAAAATGTTTTAATGCAAAAGAAAAAGAAATTTGAGCACATAACATACAAAACTTGTACAGAAAAGGTAATGCAATTTGAAAAGACAAAGGGAATGTCTTCAAAATGTATAATAGCTACATGAAGTGCTCTCAACACCAAGGTTGGAAAGAAGATTCAGTGGTTAAGAACACCGATTTCCAGAAGTTCTGGGTTCAATTCCCAGCACCCATATGGTGGCTCACAGCTGTCTGTAACTGTAGTCCCATGGGATCTGATGCCCTCATCTGGTGTGCAGATGTAAACTCAAAATACCCATATGCACACAATATATATAAATAAATCTTAGAAAAGAAAAATTAGGGTCTGGAGAGATGGCTCAGCGGTTAAGAGCACTGACTGTTCTTTCGGAGGACCTGAGTTCAACTCCCAGCATCCACGTGGCAGCTAACAACTGTCTGTAATTCCAAGATCTGACACCCTTACACAGTTATACATGCAGGCAAAACCAATTCACATAAGATAAAAATAAATATTAAAAAAAAGAAAAGAAAAATTAGATTCTTATCAACACAAAAACATTAGTACCAAATGATCATACACTAATAAGAGACAAAGAATATAAATAATTTATAAAACAGAAGGGTCTAGTAGATCCACCTGAATGTGGACTAAACAATGGGGGAGAACATTTCTTCCCTGTCAGATGCTGTCTGTGCCTGCTCAGAGTTGGTAGAGGCACAATACACACAGCTTTATGGCAAAGATCTAGAATGTGGATCAAAGGCCTTGAAAAACACACACCTTTAACCTTACAATTCTCCTTCTAGGATTCCTTTTTGGTACCTGAGACTAATTCACAGCACTGCTGAGAATGCTGAAACCTGGGAGTATTCTGGATGCCCAATGATAGAGGCTGGTTAATAATGCATTTTAAACATCTGCAGTGAGAGGCTGGTTAGTGAAATAGGGAAACATTTTCTTTGCATTGTTAGGTGAAACAGCAATTAAAGTGTTCTGGAACTATGTATTTGCTATGGTCACTGAAATGATGAAAAACTATAGTTCTGCTTCAGTTACTTAAGTCTGTCATAGACTACAGGGCAGTGGCTATATATTATTTTAAAATAAGCTTTGGTGGGGCTGGAGAAAGGGCTCAGAGGTTTAGAGTACAGGAAAGCACTGGATGTTTTCCTAAACCATCTATAACTCCAGTTTCATGGGATTCAACATTCTCTTCTGTCTTCTGCAGGCAACAGGAACATACACAGTGTGCAAACATACATGTAAGCCAAACATACACATAAAAAAATCCTAAAAAAAAAAAAGTATGTACTGCTCTTGCACAGGACCCAAGTTTAATTCTTAGTAATCATGTTGGACAGCTTTCAACTGCCTGTAACTCCAGGGGATCTTCTGGCCTCTGTGGGTACTAACACTCAGATGTACATATCTATCACATCTACATACAGATAGATAAACATAAATTAAAAAGGGAACTGAATCTTACCATTGTTTACATTAAGACATTTATAGGCTCTCTGTGGAGTCGCTGTCTTGATGAACTTTCTTTTCTATCATGGCTTGGTGCTCCTAGAGACTTCAAATAGTTTCCACAGAAATAATGCAGGGGACTCACTCCAATTAAGGCAGTTGAAGATTGATGTTGTAGGAATAAGTGACCCACAGAACAAAATGTCAAACCTGCAGATCCAGCACTGTAGTTACTGCTCAGTAAAATAATGTGAGCCCCTCACTCACCGTCCTTATTTTTGGTGAAGGTGGTTCACCTGGGTAGGGCCTGAGATGCTCTGTTGGCTTAGTTCTGGGTTAGTAACTAGCCCTGGCTCAGCCTTCTGAGTCATACATAATGGGGCCTGTCTACCTTCCCAAAATATTTTACCTCTGGGCAGCACTGGACTTGAATGCTATGCAATTTTCAGATATCTAAAAACATTTTTACTTTATTTTATTTTTTTAAAGACAGGGTTTCTCTCTGTATCCCTGGCTGTCCTGGAATTCCCTCTGTAGACCAGGTTGGTCTTGAACTCACAGAGATCCACCTGCCTCTGCCTCCAGAGTGCTGCGATTAAAGGTGGCCACCACTGCTTAGCTTTATTTTGCTATTTTTTTTAATCTCAATACATAAACATTTTTCAGTGTTTAATCTTTATTTTATCTGCTTTGGTGTTTTGCCTGTGTGTCTGTGTGAGGGTATGAGATTCTCTGGAACAGAAATTACAGATAAGTGTGAGCTGTTATGTGAGTACTGGGAATTGAACCTGGGTCCTCTGGAAGAGTAGTCAGTGCTCTTAACTGCTGAACTATCTAGCTCCTCTCAATACATTTTTTAAAATGAAAAACTATCCTTGGGGTTGGAGAGATGGCTCATCAGTTAAGAGCACTGGCTGTTCTTCCAGAGGACCTGGGTTTAATTCCCAGCACCCACATGGCAGCTCACAACTGTCTGTAACTACAGTTCTATGGGATATGACATCTTCATACCAAAACACATAAAAAATAAATTATTAAAAAAAAAAAAAAGAAAAACTATCCTCACTGGTAATTAAATTTGGCCTGTTGGGTCGGTGTGACTTAACACAGCTTATATGGGTGGGAAGCCAGCAGCAGCAGTCTGAGAGACAAGGCTTTTCCTGATCCTTACAGTAAATTCCAGCCTGGAGTGTCTCAACCTCTGCAAACGACCCGAGTGGACAGAACCATGGGTGCTAGACAGTCAGTCTTTAACTGATGGTGCTGCAGCTCCGAGGGTCCCTTCAAGTCTAATTAAATGTTTTATTTCCCACTACAGATGCACATTTTATTAGTGCTTTTCCACCTTATTGCTTTTAAATTTTTTTTTATTTGTTTATTTTAATTATTTGCCTTGGTGTTTTCCTGGAACTGGAACTACAGACAGTTGTGAGCTGCCATGTGGGTGCTGGGAATCGAACCCTGGTCCTCAGGAAGAGCAGATGGTGCTCCTAACCGCTGAGCCATCTCTACAGCCCCCCTTATTGCTTTTAAAGAGAAAATAAGCAAGGCATAGCTATCATCACATGCCCGCACGTATGGTTTGAAAACAGCAAACAAACCGCTCTCCATCTGAGGACTCACAACAGTCAGTAACAGGACTGGCAACAGCAAGGAGCCCAAAGCCTACTTCCTTTATGAAGGAAAAGTTTCTCCAGGATTCTTGCTTGCTTTGCTATAGAATGATTTCCCAAGGAGACCAAAGGAAACAGGCCATTTCAAGCCTGGCCTGGCACCCCACCTTCCTTGCTTTCTATTTTAAAATGCACCTTTGTTCTGCATATCTTACTTGTGCTTTTAATAATGCCAGTCCATATCCCTGAGACTGTGCCGTCTTTGGCCTAGGAGGTCAGGGTTAGAATGCTATAGCCAGACCTACTCAATTCTGGTCTCTCCAGGTTAGCTATGACCTTGATCAAGTGACTTCAATCCTCTATGCCTCAGATAAGATTCACTTCCTAGGCCTGTAAAGTTTATATAAATTAAGGTAGATACAGTGTTCTGATTAGATCCTGGCAGGGACCTTGCATGGTGGGCTCATGTTCTGTATTATTCCAGTTTTAGTGCATGTATGGCTGAAGCAAACACAGTATAGCTACTATTATCTACACATGTTCTCCAAGTGATTCACACACAAAGTGTATGTGTGTGTGTCCACAAGCATTTAAATTCGACCTTTAGGCTGGTTACATATTCATTTTTTTTTTAAATTGTATTCTCATGAGTAGATTAGAATCAACAAAATGAGCTTTGGGACTATAGGGATGGCTTAGTGGTTAAGAGTGTGTGTATTGCTTTTGCAAAAGACCCAAGTTTGATTTTTAGCACCTACACTGGGCAATTAACAACCAACTGCCTGTAACTCTAGCTCTGGGTTTTTGTTCCCATCTGCTGCCTTCTTCTGGCCTTCATAGGCACTTGCACATATATAGAGAGGCCATTTCCAAACCCAGAACTTTTCTGCCTTTCTCATTTTTTATCTTTTGGCCACCACACACACACATCCACACACAGATATACATATATATTTTAACTATGCATGTACGTGTGTCTGTTTATAGGTCTGTGATCATGAGTGCAGTGCCTAGGGAGGCCAAAAGAGAGCATCAGATTCCTCCCTGGAACTAGAGTTATAGTAGATTGTGAGTTATCTGATGTGTGTGCTGGAAACGGAACTCAAATTCTCTCCAAGAGCAGTAGATGCTTTTAGCTACTGAGTCATCACTCCAAAGCCCCTCAAGTAATAAACTTTAATAGCAATTTTTTAAAAATCAAAATTTTAATGCAATAGAATCCAAAGATACACTAATTTGATGCTCACATACTGAGAAATAATGGTAGAAAAACATTAAAAGTCTTGGTTTTCTATAAGTAAACTATTATACTTCCCCTCCCTTGGTTTTCAAGAAAGGGTTTCTCTCTGTAGGACTCCCCAATGTCCTCAGACTCAGAGATCCACCTGCCTCTGCCTCGCAAGTGCTGGGATTAATGGTATGCATCACCACTGCCTGGCTCTATTATATTTCTCAAAGAACAGAGCAGAAAATTTGCATGTATAGTAGAAACACTGTAATTCATTACATCCAAGTCTTGAGTATGAGACAGAGAGTTTCAGACAGTATTTATTGACATTATATGCTGTGATGGCATGCACCCTGCAAAGTGTACACACTGTACACAGAACAGACAGCAATATGATGATCCTCTGCTTCTGGAGTGCTGGCATTAAAGGCATGTACCACTTCTGCCAGGCTGCCAAGACTTAAAAAAAATTAGTTTGAGTTATTTGTTTTTAGTTTTTGTGCATGAGAGTGTTTTGCTTACATGTATGTATGTATACTGTGTATTTGCCTGTTGCCCACAGAAGCTAGAAGAGTCTCAGATTTCCTGGGACCACAGTTATGGACAGTTGTGAGCCATCATGTGGGTTCTGGTCATTGAACTTGATTTGTCTGCAAGAACAGTAAGTGCTCTTAACTTCTGAAGCATTTCTCTAGTCCCTGTTGTCAAGGTGTTTGAGATCCTACTGTTTAAGAAGGTAGGATCAGCCAAGGATGAGTGGTACATGTCTGTAATTTCAGGGAGATGGAGGCAGAGAGATCAGAAGTTAGCTGTCCTTGGCAACATAGCAAGTTTGAGGCCAGCATGGGCTGCAGGAGCTCCTGGTTTTGTATCTTCAGGTGCTGAGGCATATGCACCTGACCACTAGTAGGCGCCACTTCAAACTGTCATAAACTCATAAAGGTCTGCTTCTCTCAGGAAGAGCTGTGAGGACATTTGGGCGTTGACTGCACATTCTATCATACCTCCAATTACTACCTGTCAGTTTAATGTCGATTTAGTGTGCTTGATTCTTTTTGGGCTAAGTATGTTCAAGTTATCTACAGTTCTTGAAGGCTAAATGATCCATGGGAACACAATAATAATGAGAGACCGAGGTATGCCAGCAATTGAATAAAATCAGCTTTAACTTCTCCTGCAGGATCTGGAGGCTGGTGTGTTGCCTCCAACCTGCCCACTGGCCATCTGGAGATCATGTGGAGAAGAACTTGCCATGTTGCAACTCTGGCTTCCCATGATGTGAGTTACCATAGGCACTGGAGCTCAGGTGAGGCCAGGTGACACATGGTGTGATTCCTCTTGCCTCTCACCTTGTTCCCTTTGTTAATCCCTCAAAATGGACTGAGCAGGGGGCTGTCGGCCAGAAGTTTCTAGTTACTCATTGTATTTTGGAGCCAGGGCTCTCTTAGCTTTCTGCCCAGTATCACCTTGGGAAATCTGAGTCAGAACCTCTTCTTGTTTGAACACTCCAGACTTAGTACTTCAGTGCTGGTGTGCCAGGCTTGACCAGGTGAATTCCAAGTCCTCCCAGCTTTGGATGGGAGGCTGCTGCCTTGTGCTAGGTTCCAAGGATGAGTCAAATGAAAGTGAGGCGTTCCCTGTTTTCCATGAACTTGTGGCTCATTTATGGGGAGATGACAAGCTAAAGATGATAAACCAGAGGAAACAAAGAGATCTCAAGCCGTAATGAAGAACCACGGAGATCTGGGGAGTGTGGTGTAGTTCTATTTTTAGCCTATATATACCCCAAGGAAGGAAATGATGGTGAACAGGGCAAGCAGGCTGGGTTGAAGCTTGTGGAATGCCTTCGGATTATACTGTAAGAGTCACTGAAGTGTGTGTGGAGGTAGCACACGCACACACAAATAAACAAATGTAACCAAATAAGTTTTCTTTCAAAAAAGAGCCTGACATGGAGAAGTGATCTAGTTGGAAATTTAACTAAGCTCAACTTCAGTTAGGAAAATACTTTTTGACTTATTTATTTAAAAACAAAGTTGAGTGGGCTTAAAATAATAAAGCTGTAACTATGCTCATCACCTTAAGACAGAAAGCATTTCTAATAAACTAATTACTCATTTGGAACCTCAAATATAAATTTTTAAAAAGGAATTTAAAGGTACTCTGGGGCCAAGTATATAATCTTGTAGACACATAGACACATATAATCTCATATAGGCACATATCTATAATCTCAATATTTGGGAGGTGGAGGCAGGAGGATCATGGGTCAGTCTCAAAAAGAAAGAAAAGAAAAAAAGTGGTCTTATTCTTGTTTTTTTTTCTCCCTTAAAACTTGTTAGCCAATACAGACTATGTGGTTCTGAGTCTGAGGTGAGGGCTAGCAGAGCTGTGCTGGAGGACAGACTGGATTTCCAACTTGGTCCCCTTCCCAAGGCCTGGGGTAGGTGTAAGAACAGCCTAGAACTAGGCTGTTGGCTTCTGGGATCTCAGCTACAACTGTTAAGGAAATAGTAGCTTTTGGATGAGGGTTAGGGGCTCCTGGAAGGGCCACAGGTGGAGGTAGACAGAAATTACCAGGAGAAGAAAGAGAGGAAAATGAAGCTGAGTAACGGTATTTTGTCTTGACATCCTTGGGTGACAATTTTGCTGTTTTGTTCAGGGTTGTCCCTTCAGAGCTGAGAGCAATGTTCAGCAAAGGAACTTTGCTCTAGAGAATACACCGAGTGAGGCAGGGAGTGAGTACAGGGACTTAGACAGAACCTGACCTGTGGTAACCCTGTTGAAACTCACCAGCATCAGTTGAGTGCCTACAACATGCCACTGGTGCTTAGCTGAAATCCAGGAAGCACAGAAAAGCAACGGCTATCCTCGTTTTATCAAAAGGAAACAACACAAAAGGCTATGCAGAAGATCCAAGGGCTCTTGTCCAGTAGGGCCAGGGACAGACAGATGAAGGTCACCTGAGCCTCTGAACCTGAGCTTTTTCAGCATGAACATGCCCCTGGCTTGGCTTCAGAATATCTAGTCCCTTCAAGATGTCTTGGCCACTGTGGGGTCCTTTCTCTGTCTTTGCTGTTAGTTATCAAGTACATACAGCCCTGTAAAAAGGCATATGTACCAGGAGTGGCTGATCACAGGATACCTTAAATGTATGCTCTACTGAATGTGCCTTGGTTCCATAGCCATGGATGAGGACCTCAGCTCTGGGCTCCAGGGACTACACCCCTATCCGAGTCATCCATTTCAGAGATGCATTTAGTAGTTTCACAGGCTCCAATGAGAAGTGTGGGTGGCTTAGTAAAACCTGTTTGCAGAGCTAACAATTCAAAAGGCACGTCACAAGTGATGGGTGTGTCACAGCGATGGCCAGTAGCTGCTTCCCAGATGATGATCATGTAAATTTCAACCTAAATCTGGGTGAGATGGCTGGCATTGCTGCCTTTTCTCAAGAAAACCTTAAGGTTTTCTTCAATTACTTGTTAGAATTCTTTGTGGTAACAAACAGCCCACAAACCCTTGACTAGTCTCTGTTATCCACAAAGACAAGTTGATAGACAGGGAGCAGGCAGCCAGTATTTTTGAAAATTACTAAGAACTTAAAAGAGCTAAGATACAGTTTAGTGGTTGTAGAACCTTGTGAACAGGCCTGAATTCAATCCCAGATCAAACAAACAAGATGGCAGGAGAGAACCAACTCCGTTGTCCTGATTTCCGTGTGTTCACCGTAGTGAGTGGGATGGACACACACACACAGACACACACACACACACACTGACAATAAAATGCTAAGGCATGTTCAGAAATCTATGCAACTTGATGCAGTTCAAAACAATTCTAATTGGAAACACATTCTTCTAACTAATATTTAACCAAGTTTGAGTTGAGGATATGTTTAATTTTTTTTTTAATTTTTAATTTTTTAAAAACTTTATTTATTTACTTGCCTTGGTGTTTGCCTAGAACTGGAACTACAGACAGTTGTTAGCTACCATATGGGTTCTGGGAATCAAACCCGGGTCCTCTGGAAGAGCAGACGGTACTCTTAACTGCTGAGCCATCTCTCCAGCCCCAAGGATATGTTTAATTTTTAAAACAAGTAATATTTAACTCTTCACTGCTCTATAGAGAAATTCTGTCTTTGGCCTCATCCCTTTGCAAACTATCTTCCTCATAGCTGAGAGAGTTCTCCTTCTAGAACACAGATTGGATTAGTCCATTCACCTTAAATGACCTGCCAGTTTGCCATGGCATTCATCATGTCTGGGACACTGTCACTAAAGGAGATAAGATAGTTCTATTAATGTTGGGTTGTGCCCAACATTACACAGAAGGCACCTGACAATTGCACTGACCTTTCCTGCTTTGACTCTTGCCACCCAGATGAGAGTGGGTAGGTGCCATCTTTCCTTAGGTCCCTGCCTGATGTGGATGGGTGACTTACATACATCTTCTGGGCAGCCCCAAGGTAGAGCTGAGGGCCTGATAGAGCAGAGGTTCCTGTGTCATAGGTGCTTTTATGCAGTGTGCCCTTTCTACATGTGAGCTCTTAAGGAGGGAGGCTTTAAGACACTCCTGACCATACCAATCTGTGGAAGAGTATTTTTTGTTCTATGTGTTTGGCAAATGTTAGCTGATAAAAAAAAAAAAAAACCAAAACAAACAAAACAAAACAAAACAAAACAACTATGGCTGGATAACATGAAAACCAAATGTCAGGTCTACATTTATGACTGAGCCTCTCATTGTCCTGGTATCACAGAAACTTTTACTCATTTCCACATGTGTATGTGCAGAAGACACACACTCTGTGGGAAGTCTGTTCTCTCAGGGGTGAAGACATCAGCAGGAGGCTATAATTCACTTCCATTGTTTGCTAGGGACAGCTTTGCTTTAGGCCAAAATCTGCTAAGCAGTGACTAATCTCTGAGTTGTACTGGGCCATAGGCTCCCATCTTTAACCCAATGTGGTGCTCTCAGACCAGCACAACCAATTCTGTGTTAGCACCTGGCACAGAAGACACATGTGTAATTGTTCTGGGTAGCCCTTCCCTATCTAAGCTATTTCCTAAGGTGGTGACCTCCCAAGGGAGGGAGTGAAAGGCCACTCCCAGACTCTGACCTGGGTAAGCTGCCTTCTCCCACTGGGAGCCATGCCCTTTTAGGAGCTCAGCTCCCTTCTCAGTGTTTTCCTCTTCCCAAGCATTAATTCCGCAGGGGTGAATGAGAGTGGGGACCTCTTCCTATCTACTAAATCTGCATTTCCCATTGTTACAGAGCCAAGAAGGAAATACAACTAATACAGTCACCTCTCACAGCTTCTCAACTGCTGTAGATCTGTAGTAGGCCTAATTTAAATTTAGTAGAGAGCCAGAGAACAGAGTCCAACAATGAAGAAGAGAGAAAAAGATGGGAGTATAGGGTCACCACTAGATTGAACAACTATTTCCCACAGTCCCTGAGAACCAGAATAAAGCAGAGTAGGGGAAGTTTGGGTTGAAATAGGACCAAAGTCCCCCAGCTCCCTGGGATACTGAAGTCATTAGATCATCAAGGGAATGAGGTCTGTCTTCCTCTGGAGGTCTGAAACACACAGCTATAGCAAAGCAGCCAAGAGTTCCACTTACATCTGACCAATGCTGGACAAGCTAGAATCCCTCACCCTAGTACTACTGCAGTTACCGGCATCCATAACGTGGTGGCCCATCACGGGTTATCTGTCCTCTTCCTGTCAACTATTTTCTGTTTTTATGGTATTGCTAAGGATGAACAACAGATCTGGAGTTCTCTATCCTTTAATCAATCTCTGGTCATCTAATCAAGCTTCCTTGTTATAAAATGCAGAGCAAGATCATTTCCTCCTTCCAATCCTCGTAACACTGTAAAGTTGCACTGCCACACATCCTAAGGCTCTTCTAATATATCATGCTGTCAAGTTCAAGAAAATCTACAATGGGATAAAATCACACAATGACATGATTCTCTATGTTTGGATGGATTCTATAATGCCAAAGTTCAGGGTGTATGGATGGTATCAAATTAACTATTGGGGAGTTAGAGGTGGAACTTGGGTATATTTTTAATGCTTTATTAATGTTTATACTGTTTCTAACACTCGCACACAGATGAACATACATACAAACACAAATACATGCATGCATATATACACACATGCACAAGTACCCTGACACACATGTACACACACTCACACATACATATACTTATATGCACATGTCTATGAATACTATGTATACTCTTCCATGAAGCCATCCAGTACCCACACCTGCTGTTAGGGAGTAAGGCAAGGGAGAAGAGGTGAGGATAACCTGAGACTGCAAAAGCCAGGCTGGCTAAAGTGGGAAGAGAGCCAGAGGGAAAGCAGAGGCTGAGAGGGCAGGAGAAAAGGGAAAAAACCCATGTGGAGAGTGGCTCCTGATGAAATAGGACTTGAAACAGTGCTCAGAAAAGACCCAAAGGGATCTTTTAATGCCCAAACTTGCTTTCCTTCTGCCTCAGTTCCTGAGTATAGATAAGGACTACACGAGTGTGCCACTATGCTTGGTTCTTTGGGGTTTTTCTACCACCCATGCTTGCAAAGTGCATTAGAGAGAGATGTTCAAAAGCTGGTTGGGTGGAGAGAAGGGGGTGGGGCTGAGACAGGTCGGGAAAGAAATCTTGGTTGGTAAAAAGCAGTCGATAAATAGATCACAAAGCGCCAGCTGAAATCAGTACTTGCAGCCTTCCCCATGGCCTACCCCAGCTGGGACCTCCCTAAAGCTCCTCTTGGCCTGCTTGCTTCCTGTTTCAAGCCTTTTCACTTTCCCAGAAGCTCTTGATTCCACAACGTTTGCCAAATGCCCCAGAAAACTGTGAACTCTGGGGATCTGGGGTGGGTAATCCCTTCTTCTCTAGAAGATCGCAGGACCAAGAATAGGGTTTGAATTAGAAATATTGAAATGTCTTTAGGTCAAGAAAGGAATTAACCCTTTCTTCTGACATTGGTAGCATATTCACTAGCACCTTCTAGAATATTTTTCAAATGGCATTTCTTTATAACCTGTGAAGAAGTAATACTTCCAACCCTCTTTTCCCTGTTGAATTAATTTTGGGCTATCATCAGAAAGCACTTCCTCTTAACAGCCAGTACGTGTGATTATGCTGAGGCAATTAAAAACATTATCTTATTAGCTCTTAGCAAAGGAACCCACGCAGGGTGTGGAAGTGGATAAAAAGCAAGTCCCCTGACCCATCATTACCTTCTCTCCCACTTGATTAACCATGCCTATTTTTAATCCTTTTTATGGTTAACTCCACATAGATGCTGCTCTTTATCTATCAATGTTACCTATTACCCAGTGAGTTCCTTTAATGACAGATAGACTTCTATCATTAATAACCACCTCACCTACAGCTTAGTCAATGCATCCACCCCATCTCTGGATCTTTGTTTGTCTTTTTGAGACAGGGTTTCTCTGAGTAGTCTGTCTGTCCTGGAACTCTTTCTGTAGATCAGGTTGGTCTTGAACTCAGAGATCTTCCTGCCTCTGGAGAGGTATGTGTCACCACTGCTTGGTTTTGTTACATCAAGTTATTTTACAATCAAATTATTGATTACATCAAATAACATCCTTAAGTTTGGTCCCATCAACAGGAGACTGTAAGACATGGATATTTTCAGTCTCTATTTTCTTAACTGAGAACATTGAAAAACACTCCTACTTTCCCTCCAGACCTCTTTTCCTTGTGATCATGCTGGGATAGATTCTAGGGCATGCTAGGTAAGTGACCTCATACATGCTGCCACTAACTTGTATCTTCAGCTGCTCCCAGTACTTCCTGTGCACAGTGCTCACTTTCTATCACATGTACTGCCATGTATCTAAATCTGAGGCTCCTTTAGGTCTAGGTCCAATGTCCTTCCTGTATCTCTAATCCCAGGACTATTAACTGACCTTGTTCATTGTAGTTCAATTCTTTAAAATGAAAAAAAAATCATAAGGCAGGTACCTGAGGTTGTGAATTCTTAACATATTATTTATTTTGTATCTCTCTGCACCATGTGTATGTATGTGCATATGTGCATATATGTAAAGGTTGACATCAAGAATTTTCCTAGATTGTTCTCTGCCTCACTCACTGTGGAGATTGAATTCAGATTTTTCAGGCATAGTGGCTGCTAAACTATCCTGCTGTCCTCTACCCTTTTTGGCCTCAAATTTACTATGTAGCTGTGCCCTTAAACTTCATCCTGTCTCTGCCTCCTGAATTTTAGGATTACAGGTGTGCATCACCATACTAGGTTTGTGTAGCACTGGGGACCAAACCTAGGGCTTTCTGTATGCTAGGCCATCATCTGCCATCTCAGCTATATCCCCAGACCTATTTTGTGCTCTTTCACTATTTACTGGTGAAAGCTTTGAATGAGTCAAGTAGAAATTAAGGATGTTTTATTATAAGTCCATTAATTTATATTACATTTTGTTCAAGTAAGTTAAACGAAGTATACATGTAGAATGATTACATCCTACAAGAAAAGGAATACTCTTGTGATGACTTAATGAAATAGTTTTCTATTCTACCTTGCTATTATAATCTATCAGTAACATGGATAGCCTCTCTGGTAGGTAGTCTCCTCTTTCCACTTTAGTGGGTAAATCCCAAGGTCGTCTTCCATCATTTCTTGTGGGGTCAGCTTCTCCTGACTGTTTTCCTTAAGGATTCCTGTTTCTTTGGAGTTTGCCTGGATCCTGCTCTTCAGAGAAATGATTACTGGATTGAAGGGGTTAGGAACAAATTTATCATGCCGTCCTAGAATTTCCAAGATGACTCTCTAGTGGCAATCTGTCCATGGTGTCAGCATCCCTATAGCAATGGGAAAGAAGGTGGGGCATTTGCAAGGTAGGTTCCTACTGTACCTTGTTATTTTGGGCTGCAGTCAATCAATGCTCTCATGTGAGAGAATGTGAAGACAGTGAACTTTTGCAAAAACAAGGTCTTCAGAAACTTGAAAGCCACCACCAGGCTTCCTTTTGCTACCCTACTATAGAGAACCCACTAATAGAACCTGAGGATAGAACTGCAATAAGATTAGCTTTTTAAAGGTAGGTCAGGGTGAGTCAGGGAGGAGGAAGGGAGACTTGTCAAAGAAGCTGTCTTCCCAAAGAATACTGTAGCACTTGCCAGCTGCTCTCGTGGCCTGTTTGCTACTCAGGCACCAAGCAGGACGACGGAGGGCAAGTGTTTAAACCACAGGGCTACATCTTTAAAGGCACCTGGGTCCCCAGACCTTCTTGTTCCTCTGCAGAGAGGTGCAACAAAAGATGGTATATTTAGGAATCTGCATTACAAACACCTGTCAGGCCTGTCTAAGGATAATTGTGACTTTCTAGCTCTAATCTGTTAGAAAAAGAAGGTGATAATTTTAAGGACAATTCTTTAATATACATCAAAAGCTGCTCAGATATGGTGGTAGTCTGTGGGCTTAAAAGACATGTTACTGAGGTCACATACTAGTTTTTTTCCTTTGAGATACTGGGTCTTGTTTTTTGGCCCAGGCTGGCCTCAGATTTGTGGCCCTTCTGCCTCAGCCTCCTGATTACTGGGATTACAGGTATGGGCCACCATACCCACCATTATAATTTCTTAATTTAAAATCAGCTTTGATTTCCTGCTGCCTTTCTTTCAGAAAGGCTACGTGAGCTCAGAGGAGCTCAGAGTGAGATAATAGGTTATTAATATCTAGCAAGTCATCCAGATTTGTCAGAGCCCAGACGTTGCTTTTTAACCCCCCCTTTTTCTTTTTGCTGATGTTATACTTCTAATTTGGATTCTTCTCTTTTGAATACGTGGCTATTGTTTAACGATGATGTATTTATTTATCAAGGACTCCACAAGCAGTCACACACAGTGATGCCTGGGATTTACCTTCCACTGGTGAGAGTTGGAAGGTACAGTCTAAGGAAGAATCCAACAGATGGAACTTTTAAAATTCAGAAGCAGGCTTCAAAGAGACCCTAGAGGTAGCCCTCAGAGAGCCTGGACTTATAAAGACGATATCAGGGTATGTATATATATGTATATATATATACATATATATGTGTATATATGTATAACTTTATATATACATACATATGCATCCATATATATATGTGTGTATATATATATATATTTGGTGATTTTCCTTTTAAAATCCTGTAAGAGCTCTATTAAATTACAATCAAATCAAGGTCACACAGGAAGTGAGCCTCAAGATAGATGGGCTGTCAAGAATCGCCACATGTGAAAATGTTGCTGCTTCTTCTCAGGGTTTGCTACTGCTCAGCTATGGAATGCCTGCTTCCCTTTAACATGGCACAGAGCTTTGCTTATCTGGGACTTAGCATCAGCTGGCCACATTTAGAACACTTCTCCCACCTCATTTTCGGCTTCTCGCCTACAGATCACACACCTAGAGCTGATTTGCTTGAATCTGCACAATATAAAAATTAAACTTGTGAGTCTGCATCACAGAATTCAGAACAGAGAGGCTAATACCTGTTCTCCCTTTTCCCTTCTTTGGTCCTTTTAAAATCAGTTTTAATCACTCAAGTATATCTAGTTAATTTAACATTACAAAAGTAACATATACCACAGTTCTGTAGTGGAATATTATTATTTTGTGTGTGTGTGTCTGTCTGTGTGTGTGTGTCCCAGTCCCACCCACTTTCTTCCAGGCGGAGATGTTAGTTCTCTTAAGTGCCCCTCCCCATTTCTGATCATCCCTAAGTGTTGCCTACAATTATATCTTCACTTTCCTTTTCACTGTATTTTCTTTCCTTGGTGATTTTGGCATAAATTCAAGCTCATTTACATTACCTCCAAGTTCCTTGACTGCATGGTTAGGCTTAGCTATCTTTCTAGTATTTCTGGCCATGTTCCTTCTTATAACCTCTGATCTTGCCACCAAGGATGACTCACTGCTTTCAGAACACAGCTAGGCTATTTCCAAATATATTCTTTCTGTTGTCCAAATATATTCATGCTGTTTTCTTCTACCACAATGCACTGTCCTGTCCCATCTGGGCAGACCTCCCTGTACCCAAGATCTGAGAAGCTTTTATTTATGGCTTTATTGAAGCTAAATTCCAAAGTTCTAAACTATACATTTTGAGATATGCAGATACTCATAAAGCCATTACCTTCCTCAAAATATCTACCATGCCCAACCTATTCTGTTATTACAGAGTGAGACAGGGATAAGAGGTTCCAGTATGCTACCATACACTAGGGTGATACATACACTAGGGTGAATGCAGGTTATGATAATATGTGATGCATTTTATGAAGATAGGAATTTGAGTGTTTTTAACAGTAAATGATAATATAGACAGATATACAGTATGTAGGTTTTTGCCCTTTTTTTTGTCTCCTTTTTAAAGATAGGGTCTCACTATTGTAATCCTGGCTGCCCTCTAGACCATGCTGGCCTCAGATTCATAGAGATCTAACTGCTTCTGCCTCCCAAGTTTTTTAACCCAGACACTGGGAGTTTGCTTTTCTCTCTTTCTCTCTTCCCCCCACCTCCTTCTCCTCTTCCTCTTCTTCCTTCTTTTTAGACAAGATTTCTCTATATAGTCCCTGCTGCCCTGTAATTCACTATATAGACCAGACTGGTCTTGAACTTACAAAGCTCCACCAGCCTCTGCCTCCTGAGTTCTGGGACTAAAGGTGTACACCACAATGCCTAGTGGAAGTTTGCTTTCTGATTTCTCTCATCATAGCTCTATTTTTTTTTTTTTGCTACATTTTTTAATGATCTCTATTCTCACTGATTTCTGCTCTGGTTTTTGTTTCTTTTCTTTCATTTTCTTTGGTTTAATATGCTTGGATTTTCTAATATTTTTAAGCAGCAGCTGTTGTCATTAATTAGAGATTTTTTTCTTTTTCTTTTCCTAATCTAGGCATTCAATGATATTTATTTCCATCTAAGTATTCCTTTAGCAGCACTACATGAAGTTGAAATGTTTTTATTTTCATGTAGTTCAAAATACTAACTTTAATTTCCTCCTTAACCCATGGATTAATTTGGAGAATGTCATTTGTCTTTCGTTTAAAAATACTATTTATTTTGTTTTTATGATTTTTAATTGTCTGTGTATGGATATGTGCCCATGTTTGTAGGTGCTTATGGAGGCCACAATAGGGTGAATTCTCTAGAGCCAAAGTAATAGCAGCAAAATTACAGTTATGAAGTAGCAATGAAAATAACTTTACAACTGGGGTGTTAGCCTCTAAAGCCACGCCCTCCTCTGAGCCTTGACATCAAGCCCCATTTAAAGCAGGATCCCTCTCTCTTCCTTTGTCTTCTCTTGGGAATGCTCCTATTCCTCTTCCTTTTTCCTTTCTTCTTCCTTTTTTCTTTCTTCTTGCCTTCTCTGCTATTATAATCATAACCTTTCTGTTAATCATAACCATACTCAACTGACAAAAAAGCTCTTTTCTACATAGAAACAGTGTTAAATGTCTCCTGCTATCTGCTGCTGCCTTCTGCTGAGTTCCCATGTGCATCCATAGAAATCTGCAGCCAGATTCAGGGTAAATGAGAACCATACCAAAAGATGCACAAAATCTTAACAAGAGGGTCCCCACAACACGAGGAACTGAATGAAAGGGTCGCAGCATTAGGAAGGTTGAGAATCACTGCTGTAGTTTCTTTCTTTTTTCTTTTTTAAGTGTGTGCACGATGTGTATTTAATGTGTATAGTTTGTGTGTGCATATTCATATAGTCAGTGTAGGCAACCTCAGTGCAGGTCCTTGTACTCTGAGAATCTTTCTGCTCCTCCTGGTTCACTGGCAACTTCATCTGCATGCTTTTAGACCACGTGAAGTCATTTCACAGTTGGTCAACCATTTGTTTTAAAAATCCCACCTTCTCATCGTGCTTCACTTTGGACAGTTTCTACCATTAGGTCTTCAGATTCAGTGAGTTTCATTTCTGCACTGCTGAGTGCGTTGTTGTTAACTTATCCATTGCTCTTGTTATTTTCTGGTTTTCCTTTTTTGTTAAACATGGTCATAGTAATTACTTCTGTATCCTTGGTGGCAGTTTCTAAGCTTAGGTCAATTCCTTTGCTGTTTCTTCTCACAACAAGTTGTCCTTTTTTTTTTTTTTTTTTCTTTTCTCCAGGCCTGGTTGGTTGGATTGTTGGATTCCTAATGCAAAAATGTTAACTTGATGCTAGGTAATTTTACATTTCATACATATTTTGGGGCTTTTATATGGGTTATGGTTATTTGTAAATAATTGAGTTCTTTTGGGTGTTTGTGTTAAGATTTGTTAGAGGAGACCAAGCTGTATTTGGTCTAGAGCCAATTAATTTCTGTTGCTAAAGGAAAACCCCTTTGTGCTAACATTCAATGTCCCATTGGTCACCACAGCTGCCCCAGTCTCACTGTTGGGATAAGCATTGCTTTTCACTGTCTGAGAATACGAGGTGTAGGCACCTCTCACTTTCTGGTCTGTCCTTTCTTTATCCTTGGGTACACACACACACACACACACACACACACACACACACACACACACACATATTAAAAAAAATTTTTTTTTCAAAGACAGGGTTTCTTTGTATAGCCCTGGCTGTCCTTGAACTCAAGAGATCTATCTGCTTCTGCCTCCGGAGTGCTGAGAGTGAAGGCGTGAACTACCATCACCTTTGTGCTTTAAGCTAACTTCTTTATCCACCTACAGACCTGTTATACGGACCTGTTATGAATTATACATGCTCTCCTTGGTAGGCTATGCTAGTTGGAGAAGGCTGGGTTTTGTATTCTTTCATATGATATGATGTCTGAGATGTTACTGAGACTAAGAAATACATATATCCATGTAAATATACATGACTTTTTCTTGTTTCTATGGTGCTAGCTAACTAGCACTGACTTGCATGTTACTTTTTATCATCCAAATCATTTAAAAATGTATACTTTAGCAGTAGTAAACATATTGATGGGGGCTGGAGAGGTGGCTCGGTGGTTAACAGAGAAGCCGAGTTTGACTGCTAGCATACATAAGATGGCTCACAACTGTCTGTAGCTACAATCCCAGGGAACCCTATGCTACCCTCTGACTTCTGAAGACATCACACACGGTGCACAGACATGCATGTAGGCAAAACGCCACACATTCATTAAAAAAGTATATTTACATTTTGTAAAACCTATTTCCAATTTTTTTTCATACTGCAAATGGAAATGTACACATTTTTAAAATGAAAGAACAGGGGCTGGAGAGACAGCTCAGTGGTTAAGAGCACTGGCACCTTTTCCAGAGGCCCAGGGTTCAGTTTTCAGCACCCAGATGGTGGCTCACAACCATTTGTAACTCCAGCCCCAGGAAATTAGACTTTCCCTCAGGCATCAGACATACACTTGGTACATATACATACATGCATACACACATAATAAATCTAAAAGCAAACATACACATAAAATAAATCAAGCAAATTTATTGAGATAGGTTCTGTCTATGTAGACTTGGCTGACCTTGAATTCACAAAGACTTCTGCCCAAGTGTGAGCTCAAGACTCATACCTAGCTACAAGGCAGTCAGGACCAGCACCTGTGATGCCTATTTCCCATCAAATCTTAGTCTTATGGGCTTTGTTAACGCAATGCATTTGCTAGCCAGAGAAAGTGAAGAATTCCCATGAGTCAAAGAATGCTCAGATGTGAACAGTTATAACAGAAATTATAATTTAGGCATAATTTAGTAAAGCTGAGCTTGGGTTTTTTCATTTGCCTTGGTTAGCAAGTGATATAATATCTTTTAACAAGTCATTCCTGATATTTTTCCTGACAAGGACTCTGCTGAGTCATATAGCACTGTGCAACTGCAGTCCTTTTCCATTTACACCTACATTTCTTTTCTCATCACACTCGAGTCAGCTTTTCTTTTTTTGTCAGACAAGGTTTCTCTGTGTATCACTGGCTGTCCTGGAACTTGCTCTGTATACCAGGCTGGCCTCGACTCACAGAAATACTCCTGCCACTGTCTCTCGAGTGCTGGGACTAAAGGTGAGTGCCACTATGCCCAGCTTGTGGCACCCAGATTCATTTTTTCCTATTTTTTAGGATATTTTAGCTATCACATCTTATCCTCTGAGACCAGAATGTAATACTTGGCTTCATTTCTCAATAATTCTGCCTTACTATGAATCAAGCTGATTTTATTTTCTATTATGAAAACATAACTAGTTGCTTTGTTTTTGGATGAAATGATTAGATGTAAAATAATCTCACATTTAAATAATTTTCCCATGATTATAAAATGCATGACAATTATAGAAAAACTGTCATTTCTTTCTTTAGACCTAAGTTTAAAAGAAGACTTAAAATAATAAAATAAGGAACATTAAATGTAGGGCTTAGTGGTTAGGAGGACTGGCTGATATTCAAGGGGATTTATGCTGGATTCCCACCACCCACGCAGCTGGTCACAACTGTCTAACTCTAGTTCCAGGGGATTGATGTTCTCTTCTGACCTGTGAGGTACCAGGCACACACATAGTACACCCACATACATACATGTAGGTAAGACACTCATACAAATAATAAAATACACAAATTTAAAAAAAATAAAATGCAAAAACAATTCAGACACTAGAAAGGGAAGCCTGAGTAACATGTGGAAGAGGAGGTGAAGTGAAGAATCACTGTTACCTCTCAAAGAAAGGCCACAGGACTCCACAGAAGAGGCCAGGAATTCACAGCATGTGGGAACAGCTGAGCCTGTATCAACGTTCTAACGTTCTAACCACGTTTGCACCATCACCCTGGGAAAATTTTGTGAGAACAGTTGGTATCAGCTTGTGCTCTTGTCTCTAGTGGTTTCCTATCTGTATTCAAAGCTGTGTGTGACTCAGAATCACAGGCACTGCAGTCTTGGGGACACACATGGCCCCAGAAGATTTCCTTTTCCACACGTGCACATGACATACTGTGCCTAAAGGCAGAACTTCCCATTTAATTTGCTGTGATTTTTTTTTTTTAAATTGTTCTAGCCTGACAAGATGTTCTGAATCTGGATTCTGCCATCTACAGTGTAAGCCTGGGGCTGTGTCCTTGGCAAATTTGGTGAGTAGGACTTTATTCAAGTTTCTGAAGAGTGTCACGTGGGCCCTTTCCAATTAATTCTCTCCATGCTTATACTGACTTTTATAGCCTTTCTTCCCCTAAAACTTGAAAATTATGGTTTTTTAAAAGATCTGTGGAAAATCTATATTAGGTCCAACAATTATAATTTAAAAATGGTACTTGGAGTGGAGAGCCAGGGCGTTGGGCATGCCAGGCAAGAGTTCTGTCACTGACCTACACAGCCTACTCTAGATATTTTGAGAGTAGAGTCTTTCTGCATAGGATGGCTACAAAGCTACAAAGCTACATAGGATTTCCCGAAACATGTTATGTAATACAGCCTAACTTCTAAATTATGGCTCTCCTGCCTCGGCCTTCCAAATGCCAGGCTTACAAATGTGTGCTACCATACCCAGCTAATATACTTGCCATTTAAGAATCTTTCTTCACACTAGCAAAACCAGGCACATCTTTAGCTGTCTTCATTATTTGGGCCCATTCTTTCTGCACAGCTGATCAGTTTCTGAAGGTGGAGGTTCAGTTGGACATGTCTCCCAGTGTTCTCTGGATGTGAGTCATCTGGCCTGGAGGTCTGAACTAATAAAGCACCCAGCTGTCCTTGTTTTTCTTAGCTGAGCTTTACATTCCCCTTAGCGCTTATGTTGAGCCTCAAACATCTCTTAGTGGATAAGATGATACCATTATATGACACCATTTGCTCTGAACAGTGACGTCTTCCCATCCATCCCCAGTCTACAAACAACACTGCTTTCTTCATTTTTTTTTTTTTTGTTATTTTCCCAAGACTCATTAGTTTAGGATTTTCTTGGATCTAGGTGACAGAAATCCATTCATAAATAAAAAGAAACTTGCCAAATGGCAAATTTACCAAAGTTTCAATCTGTTGAATGACTAAGTTTGCCAAATTTACCAAATTTGCATACTTATCAAAGTGGCTTTTGTTGGGTCAGAACGGGGCTCTGAATACCGTGCTCCTGGGCCTCCAGACACTTGTTCACCTTAGGCCCACTTTTTCATGGTCTCTTGCTCCTGCTGACCCCAGGTTCCCACCCCAGTGTTCTTGACAGCTGGTACACAGACTCTTCTCTTTCTCCCCTTGTGTCTTCTGTTCTGGCTACTTTCAGCTGGAGCATCATGGCCTGAAATAGGCTGTCTTAAACTGTTGTTATGAGAACAAACAAAAATGGGTCATTTAGAGCTCTATAGAAATCTCCCAGCAGGGTGTGGTGGCGAATGCCTTTAACCCTAGCATTTGAGAAGGAAGAGGCAAGTGGATCTCTGTGAGTTCAAGGTCAGCTTGGTTTATATATTGAGTTCTAGGACACCAAGGAGAAATTCTGTTTCAAAAACCCAATAAATGAATAAATAAAAATAAAAAAATCTCAAAGCTACCAACTGCCACTTTTTTAAGTTAAATGCTGTAAACCTATCAAAAGAATTTTTTTTTTTTTCAAATAGGTCTCTTTGATAAGTTAGATGAGGTACTTATGGGCAGATTTGAGAGAACACCAAGTTTCAAACAAGTAATGACTAAAAGACCTTCAAATTCAGCTGGACTAAAATTTCCAGTGAATGTGAAAACCTGTATACTTTCCCAATTGTTTTGTAGTTTCTAATCTGGAAAGCATAAAGTGTTGGTTTCTAGACTGGGGATCTGCATGACCTAGAATGTAGGTCAATGCTTTTGGTAATTATACCCCAGTGTCTAGCACTGTTCTTTGGATACGGTTATATGGATTTCTGTACCTTGAGAGCATGTCACCTGTATAGAACCATCTCACAGAAGGATGCCCTTCCCTGAAAATCCTAAATAAATAAAATACAGTCTGAGTATGATATGCTTTTCTATTATAATTCCTTAAAAGACTAAATTAACTAGAAAGCCTTAGTTTTCTCCAACTTGAACGTTCCTTAAAATGCTGTTAAGAGGGAAATATGTATGAACTTAACCACCTATTTTTCAAATCTGCAGCACACTGTCACCCATGTGCAATGCACAATGGTGAATTGTGTTCTGACAAATAGTTCCACTTCAGATTGTACAAGCTCTTACATCAAGTACAGCATCCACTCTGAAGACTGCAATGTGGCTTCCCCTCCCTCACCCACTGCCATGTATGCAGACGTAGGCTCAGGAGTCAGCACTCTGATTCTCAAGCAGTGCATTAAGATAATATCTGTGTCATCTGTGAGGCTTTGTCTCACTGGAGATGTATCTCCCCCCACCACACATATGACTTAGAGATGTGCTTATTTTTATTTTATGTGTATGAGTGTTTTGTCTGCATGCATGCCTGTTTATCACATGTGTACATCACTGTAGAGACCAGAGGACAGTGTCTGATCCCCTGGAACTATAGCTACAGATGGTTGTTAGCCCCTATGAGGGTGCTGGGAATTGAACCCAGGTCATTGGCAAGAACATCAAAAGCTCTTAGGTGCTGATGCATCTCTGAAGCCTCCAGTTTTATGTTGTTATATTTACCATCTCCCCGTTCTTTATATGAGAAAGTTCAAATGCACAGATACAGAATTTTATAAACTTTGGTTCATCTCTTCTAATCTTATTTCTTTGATTTTTTGCAATCACCCAGTTCTCCAAATGTAGTAGATTGTGCATTTTGCTCCTTTCTCTGGGGGAAAATCTTGATCCACCTTGCAACTGGCCACTTCCTCTGAAGTCTTTCTTATAAGATTAAGAGCTAGTTAAAGAAAATGGACTTGAGTAGTCCATCTTTATGGGCCTCCTACACCCACAAGCCAATGTCCACTGGTAGGTGTTGTGTGAATGCACTGAGTGACAGCATGACAATGAAGCAGTGTTTACTGCAGATAAAACACTTGGTTAAGTGTGCTGTGCTTACATAAAATCCTGATCCCAACAAAGCTCATAGGATCTGAAATAAACACATTAAGAAAGCTTTAAAAAAAAATCCCATTAGAGTTATAGCTGACATTCATGTTAGAAAAAGTGAAACAGAACAAACCAGGGTATCATCCACTAATTATCTGGCGAGTTTGGGAATACCTCAGTATCTCCATTTTGACCTACATTGTAAAGTTCAGTGCTTTGCCCTTTAAAAACTAATCTGACTATTCTAAATGTACCTGTGGAGAGGCTGAAAAGATGTACTTTGGGATTTATTCTTTCAACATGAATAGCAATGATGGACACGTCACAAAGCAAATAAATAGCTTTGATCCGCACAAAAATGCTGTAAGTAGGCCTCTGTCATAAAGGCAGATACAAAGAAGGAAGTCTGTGTACCCTGCACCCTGGAGGGAGCTCTGTTCCAGAAGGTGGTGGCTCGGGGTCCACAGGCACAGTGCAGAGAGAGGAGATCTGGCTAGGAGACAGCAGTCACTACTGTTTGATTTGGGTCCTGGCTTAGTCACACAGAAAACCTTTAAAATTTCTCTCTGTGCTCTTGTTACCACAGATGGCTCTGAGCAGAAGTATAAATAGCTTGAGTTTGTTATGTGGAAGCCTGCTATTTGCACATGGGGTTTCCTATCTGGGAAGAGGCAGGTGGGGCCCCACTGCAAACTTCTTAGGGTAACTAAACGCCATTGGTTAGGATGATTGACACCTCCTTCTGGGACAGCAGATGTCACAGACAAAGTCTGGTTTGTGTGGTTCCTCTGCCTAGCAGCATTTCTAACCGCTGTTTCCCCCTACTCCATTTTCTCTCCAAGTCTTCCCCTGATCTTGGCCTCTCTTTACAGCAGATTAGGGAATATTTATTTGCATTTTACTTGGAAATAACTTTTAAAAATCGAGGATTTAGTGGTTTAATAAAGTCTTCTTTTAGCTGGGCATGGTGGTTCACTTCCTTTTTTTTGGGTGAGATGGGGTGGGGTAGGGTGGGGAGGGTTCAAGACAGGGTTGGCTGTCTTGGAACTCTAGACCAGGCTGGCCTTGAGTTCAGAGATCCACTTGCTTCTGCCTCCTGTGATTAAAGGAGTGTGCCACTGCCAGGCGGTGGTGGCCAACCAGCACTTGGGAGGCAGAGGCAGGCTGATCTCTGTGAGTTCTAGGCCAGTCTGGTTTACATAGCAAGTTCCAGGACTACACAGAGAGAGACCCTGTCTTGAAACAAAACCAAAACCAAAACCCAACAAAACAAACAAGCAAGCCCTCAAAAAACAAACAAAAAAACAAAATAAGACAACAATAACAACAAAAACAACCCCCCCAAAAAAACAAAAAGCCTACATCTGTCACAATGGCTTCAGCAAATTGGCCATATGAAAATCTGATGAGTTTGGCTTCCTGACACCTAAGAAGTCGGCATTGCACACACTTTTGTTGTGTGTAAACTTGGATCCCTGGAGATGCTTTAGCAGTCTGGGGTGGGGCCTGCAACTTGCCTTTTGAGCAAGTTTCTCAAGCAATACCAATACAGAGGACTTTAGGGATTCCTTTGACACAGAGAAAGCTTGTCATTGCTTTCTAATAATGGAGGCACAATTATTTAACTGCATGGAAATATCACAATCTACTTAACCATGTTTATCTTGATGGACTTCCTTATAGCTTCAATGTATTTACAATTTTTAAAAATGCTATACCATTTTGTCTTTTCTATCTAGGATGACTTTTACTTTGTGTGTATTTGTGTGGTAATGTATATGTATGCATGTGTGTGCAGGCAAACCTGTCTGTATGTGCACATTTGGAGAATAGAGGTTGACGTTAGGTTTTTCTTCTGTTTTATTTTCTGAGACGGGACCTCTCAATGAACCTGGAGCTGCCTATGGAGGCTAGCCTAGCTGGGGGTCTGCCCATCTCCACCTCCAGCACATACCTAAATGCCTGGCTCTGAGGGGGGGTAGAAGTCAAGGACTCATGTTTGCACAGCAGCACTTTATCCAGGGAGCCATCTCCCAGTCCAGTTCTGCTTTTTGTAGGAAGAACCAGCTTCATATACTTCACATCCAAGCACCCTACATAGATGTAAGCCCATCTTCTCCCCAAGATTGCTCTTCATCTTCCTCTTGCATTGGAGACTATGATATTCTAAGAAAAACCTAGACTGCCATTGGGAAGGCATCCCACCCATGCTATGTCAATCTCCTTGCTCTGGCTACAGTTGCTGGGCTAGTAGAAACATCTCCCTGGGATTCTTAGACAGCAGCCCCAAGATTATAACCTTAATGTCCCCTGAGAATGGTTTGCAGACATTTTCAGTCATATGGAAGGAGCTACTTGGGGAGGGCAAAGACGGTAAGCAAGGAGATGAAGAATGGAGACGGTGACAGGTCTTCAGTTCCTAATCATAGCTGTCCCTCTGCCGAGGAGTGCCAGGAGGGGACACACTTTGTGAGGTGTTTGACTGCTAAACACAAATGACAACTCAGTTAGGCATATAATTTTTTTAGCCCTAATCTTTTCCCCCTTGAAGGACTCAAGATGTTGCTCTAGGGGACTGAGATATTTGCTACTGCTGTGAAAACAATCCTATATTTTTGTCTTTTTAGAGGCATCTCCTCATTCCTAGGTTGTTACACACACACACACACACACACACACACACACACACACACACACACGCACACACACACGCACATGCATGCACACAAGCACACAGAGAGAGAGAGACAGAGACAGAGGGCGTTATTCCTTAAATTCAAAGCATCATCGTGGCAATACATAGCCATTCACTCTCTCTCCACATAGCCATTCACTCTCTCTCCACATAAATTACTTGCAGTAAAGAAATTTTAAAGTTTTAAATGAACATATAAGATCCTCCCTATAAGATGCATCTTTCTTATATTGCTATAACGTTGCCTGTTGTGGCTATGGCAATATGTCAATTATATGTCTCATCTAAATTTTAGAGATGTTAAAATTAAAACCATATAGTTAAACCCATGAGAACACGGAATCGCTTCTGCTAGCTGGCCCTTTTCAATTATACCTGTCATTTGAATCTAAGGATTTTGTTCTCATCACTCTCTGACATTGTCTAAATCATTGTTCTTGGGCCTGGAGAGGTGGCACAGTAGCTAAAAGCTCTTGTTTTTGTAGGCACTCAAGTTCTGTTCCTTACACCGACATCAGGTGGCAGGCATTCAATGCCTCTGGCCTCCTCTGGCACCTGCAATTCACACTCCCCTATTAAACAAAACAAAAACCTTAAATCATTGCTCTCTTCTGTATACTGCTTTGTCATTATTTTCCAGATTTATTTCAATATTAAATGCCATTTTCATACTTTAACAATGACTTAATGTCTTTAAAATCTTTGGCTTGACTTGAACACCTGAACACCTTTAGCTGTTTCTTAGCCAGTGTTTCCATTCATCTCCATATGTCCTATATTTTCTTGAAGCAGATAGTTTCTATAATAGGGATTTCATGTTCTAATTCTTTTCAGAAATAGGCTTTCCTTTTAGCTCTTATTCACATCTCTTCTGCTGTTAGTATCTTTCGTTCTTGACTCTTGACTACAAAGTCATCTTTCAGCCCTAGGGTCCTCACATGAAAGGAGGCACATGGAGCCTTCTGGGTTCTTTCTTCTAGTCCACCTGTTTGTAGTTAGAATTTGAGGCTCAGCTTTTAAGCTGGGGAGCTGGTTTATGTGCACAGCCACCAGTTGTGGTTTCAGAGTCTTTTACTTATTAAGAAACTGCTGATCTGAGCAGGAATCTCTACATCCTGCCTTCTCATAAGCTCGCTGACAAGGAGAGTCTGGAATTATTTCTAGTTGTTTAGTTGTTAAGGAAAAGTGAACGAGAAGCTGCAACCCTCAGCACATCACATAGCCGTGGCTCTTTCAGCTCATAAACTGTTTAGTTGCTGACTTTCTATCTGAAATACCTAATCACTCAGTCTCCAGACACATTGCATCGCTTAGAGCTGTATTATGAACAGAAGAAGGGAAGCAGTATTCATACAGGAAAGGGCGCTGTGAAAGGATTCTTCCTGTCTTTCACATAAGAAGACTAGGTTACCATCTTCTGGTAGGCAAGGTACATAGGTCTGTGAGGAAGGACAAGAGCATCCTATTGCCAGCTGGCCCTTATCCAAGGCAGTTACCTACTTAACAGCATTTAACTAGTATTTATAGAGAACCTTCCACCTGCCAGGCACTGCTTAAAACATGAGGACTGCTGTGAAGAGTAGAAACAGAATCTTGGTTCCATGGACTCACATGTCAGCCAGAGTGCAGGCAGTAAACACACACACAGAAAAGATATATGTAGATGGGGTGGGGGTGGGGAGAAGAACTCCGGCAAGGCAGGGAGAAGACTGGATTGGGGAAGGGCTGCTCCCTATAGGGCAGCCAGGGAAGGCCTATGGGCTAACATAGGAGGAGAGGGAAGGTAATCTCCATCACTGGGCCAATTTCTACACTGTGCAAAGTTCACTCTTTCCCTGTTTCTACTGGAAATAAAGGAAGGTGAATCATGGCTACTCACTTTTAACCTGGATTACTTCAATAACCACGATTTTTTTTTTTTTTTTTTTAAAAACAACTTTATTTATTTATTTATTTATTTATTTGCCTTGGTGTTTGCCTGGAACTGGAACTACAGACAGTTGTTAGCTGCCATGTGGGTGCTGGGAATTGAACCCGGGTCCTCTGGAAGAGCAGACGGTGCTCTTAACCACTGAGCCATCTCTCCAGCCCCAATAACCACGATTTTTAAGAGCCCAAGATGAGCATGGTGACACACTCCTATAATCCTGCTACTTGAGGAGGAAGACTAGATTGGAGGCCAATCTGGGCTGCATGGCAAGACCCTGGAGGTAGAAGGAAGTAATCAAATACTCCATATCCAGACAGGTCAAAGTTAATGAACAAAAAGCCAGGTATGGTATGCATGCCTTGAATCCCAGCACTTGGGAGGCAGAGACAGATGGATCTCTTGGGAGTCTGAGACCAGCTTGGTCTAAATAGTAAGTTCCAGAACATCTAGAGCTACACAGTGAGACCCTGTCTTGAAACAAACAATTAAGCAAAGAACAAATCCTTTCTGTTTAGCAATCTAGTCATTCTCAGCTATGTTGATTTTACTTGTAGAATTTTAGTTCGAATATAAGTTATATTGTCAAACATCCAGGTATTTGGGAGAATCACTTTAGAAATGCCTATCAAGGGTCATGAAAATGTTTCCTAAGGAGAGGAGAGGCACAGGGCATGGCAGGAAGGGGCTGGACAGGGATAGGGTCATAGAGGGAGTGAGGGTCAGTAGCTGAGACCCCTGGGATGTGACTTTCTTTGCTTCTTCCACCATGGTTATAAGGCTACTTCTCTCCTGCCCTGGCCGCTTACTTGTCCTACCTGGGAAGTGACAGTCTGCTTACCTTTGTTTTTTTTTTTTTTTTTTTTTTTTTTTTTTTTTTTTTTTTTTTTTTTTTTTTTTTTTTTTTTTTTTTTTTTTTTTTTTTTTTTTTTTTTTTTTTTTTTTTTTTTTTTTTTTTTGAGACAGGGTTTCTCTGTGTAGCCCTAGCTGTCCTGGAACTCATTCTGCAGACCAGGCTGGCCTTGAACTCACAGAGATCTACTTGCCTCTGCCTCCAAGTGCTAGGATTAAAGGCATGGGCCACTATTGTTGGCTGTGCTTACAGTTTTGATGGAGAGTTAAAGGAGAAAAAAAAGAATAAAAACAGAACTCCATCTAAGAGGCAGGTCAAATGTCCAGATAAATTTAGCAACAGTGCCCCTTCATTCGGCAGATATTATACACTGCTTCACACTGCTTGTGAGAAGCAAGGTAGCAGATGGCACTAGCTTCTGCTTTCACTGCAGACACAGAACAGAGAAAAGGAAATTTCCATGCCTGAGACTGGGGCTATATTGAGGTTTCCAGCACCCAGACAGGAAAATGCCTGGACAGCTGCTTAGGGCAGATGGGTCCTTTGACAGCTTAATATTGCAGTTTCTGGTGACTTCTGTGTTGGGAAGGCCAACATGACACCATCTGTTTACTGATGAGCAGAATCCTCACTACCAGCAGGTAGTCACTGCTGAGTGAAATTCGAACCAAGAGTTCACCCTTTCCAATACCTGCAAGCAGACTGGTGTGGCCAACTTTGCCTCTACAGCCTCAGAAAGCACAACCTTCCTGTGTCCCTGTGAGGTATGAGACTGGAAACTGTAGTAATGCCAGGAGTATTAAGAGCCACAAGACATATAATTTGCTGAGAGAGTTCTTTTGTCCTACTTTTCTAGTCAGGAAAAGGAACGTAGGAAGGAATTCAGAGCCATCTATTAATATAAAAACAAACTTCTATGGATTACAATGAAAAGTGTTTGATAGCATTTTTTTTTTTCTTCAAAAAGTTGGCAAGTGAGCAAGCAGTCTCAGTGCTCCCTTTGTCCCAGGGTTGAGGTGTTCCTTCTCCAGAGGGAGTTGCTTATTTCCTGCATAGCTTTCTGGATACGGTTATGTGTGTGTATGTGTCTACCTATACCTGTAGCTGTATATGTTGGCTTAGTAGGAAAAAAAGCAAGGTGCATCAGCATGCATACCATCCCTTAAGTAAAAACACCGCAACAAGAGATATCTATAGTATACCTATTTAGGAGGAGGAGGAGGGGTGCCCCACATGTTGGGGTAACAGGTACAAGGCACCACGTCCAGCTTCCAATGTGTATTATAACACAGATGTGGGGTTTGTCTCTATTAGAGGTATCTGTGTGCACACAAATGGTGGATGGCCACACACACTATTTTGCACATAGCCTTGCCCCTACTTTAGCTTTGTGCCAATGGTGGGAACTCTAGGTTTCAGGTGAAAACAAAGGCATTGAGAAGTACTGCAGGAGGCAAACCTGGAAACTTCACTGGGTATCCCAAACACATCAGCCCTTAGGTCTTTGCTGGTCTAGGTGAGATTTCTCATCTGTGGACTACAGCCAGGACTAGCTGGCATGGTTCTGTCAGGTGTTTCTGGGTGGTGTGTTCTAATGGTTTATCCTTGAACCATACTGGTTATTTATGAAATAATCTTTTTTTTTGTTCATGTGTGTGTTCTAGGAATGGAATCCCAGGTCCTGAACTACATCCTTAGCCCTGAATAATCTGAGTGTCACCTTTTAGAAAATACTCTATTAAAGACTGTCTTCTGGGCAAGGGGTGTAGCTCAATGGGAGAGCACGTGATTAGCAGATTGAGTCCAGGCCTCCCGACCCAGTTCACTTATGTCTTTAGAGGTTTTAGAGCACATGAAAGACAGGTGGTGCATGCTCAGGGAAGGAAGCAGAAATTACAGGTACAGGCAGAGCTCGCACTACAGGACTGGAGAAGAAAGGCTTATCTATACTGAGATGGGGTTGGTTTCAGGACCCCATGAAAGGAAATGTCAGGAACTGTCTGGCTTCAGCTTACCCAAGAAGATGGAGATGAATATCAGTTTACTGAATTAATGTAGCCCTTGTTTTCAATGCCTTCTGCCTTGTTAACTCATAAATGTTTGTAATAATGGCCTTTGGATTTTTGCCATTTGTATGCCAGATAATCTTTGACTGGATGTCAGACCTTATTGTGTGAAAGTTTTTGTGTTCTTATATATACTCATACAGGGAGTAGTATCACAAGCCTTTAAGTTCAGCTCATGGGAGGCAGAGACAGGTGAATCTCTGTGAGTTAGAGCCAGCCCGGTCTACAGAGCAAGTTCCGGGGACAGCTAAGGCTGTTAAACAGAGAAACAGTGTCTCAAAAAAACAAAAAAACCCAAAAATACCCCCAACAAAACTCAGAAGACCTGAATCTATTTCCCCTTTCCAGGGGGATCTATGATGTCTCTTTTAGGTTCCTCCTTGTTACCTAGCTGCTCAGGGGTTGTGGATCATAGTCTGGCTATCCTTTGCTTTACCTCTAAAATCTACTTATGGGGGGATGGGGTGGAGGGAAGCTTGAAGATGACTGGGAAGAGGCAAGGGAGGGGAACAGTGGTGAGGATGTTAAAAAAAAAAAACACTTAAAAAAATCCCTCAACAAAACAAAACAAACCTGATGAGATTTTCCCCAGGATATACCCTATGGAAGCAGGTGGACTTAGCTTTGAAAATTTACTGGACAATATTTGCTATAAAAGCAATGATCCTATGGCCAGTTATTACTTCTCTTCCTGAGGTAAGATCTTCCTGAATCCCTCCAGTCTGAGTTGAAAGGACCTTTATTGTCCCTGGAGCTCACCTGGTCACCTTCCTCAGCTGTGGAGTTTCCCTCCCCACAGACATATTAGCTGTTTGGGAGTGCTTAGATGGTCTTCTGCGATCTCTAGGGGCTTCGTATGCCTTTTCTCTTTGGACTTGGTGGCCTAGACTTCTCAGGCTACACATAGACTCAGGGAGAATACTGTGCTCTGCCTGGGTTCCCTGTGTGCACTGTGGCTTAGTGGCTCTTCCCAGCAGGACTCACCTTGTTTTCACCTCTCAGCAAACACTGCTCATTCTTGCCTGATATCCTAGGTCTTGAATAATTTTTTTCATGTATCTATTTCTTCAGTCATGGTTTAAGGTAGGGGTGTAGAGGTCTAGCCCTAGACCCTCTCACTTCACATTTGCCCTGTCTTTTTACATTGCTGCTTCTTCTTCTTCTTCTCCTCTTCCTTATTTATTTATTTATTTATTTATTTATTTATTTATTTATTCATTTATTATGTATATAGTATTCTGCCTTTGTGTATGCCTGCAGGCCAGAAGAGGGTACCATATCTCATTACAGATGGTTTTGAGCCACCATGTGGTTGCTGGGAATTGAACTCATAACCTCTGGAAGAACAATGAGTGTTCTTAACCAAACAGGGTTTCTGTGTAGCTCTGGTTGGCCAAGGACCTGCTAAGTTCACCGGCTACCATTGAATTCACTGAAGTCTGCCTGCCTCTGTCCACTAAGTGCTGGGATTCAAGGCTGTGACACTATGTTTGGCTCTCACTCTTGATCCCTCTGTTTGTGTGCTGTGAATGCTAAGGTGACAGGAATGAGCTGCCACACCCAGATGTTCTGGCTTTTCATATACATAGAGCTTATTCTTATATTTCCTCCTTCCTCTATCTGCCTTTGCTTATTTTCTTTGCACAGTTCTCTTGCTGTTTCCTTTTGGCATCTTACTTGTTTTTCACAGGGAGGCTACTTGCTGAAGTGTAGTTGTTATTGAGGGAAAAAGTTACTCAGCTAGGTTGTGCTGTGGTCTCATTTTGGGTTAGGGCCTCACATCAGCCTTTGCCATGTCCTCTGCTCAGGGCATCTTTCCCTCAACTTGTGTATGTCCTTCGTCATTGGGGTCAGTATGACAAGAGACTGCCTTAGGCCATAGCTCTGCTGGGTGGTGGCCATGTGACCACTTCTGTTCGGCTGGCTCTGATCTGCCGCTATCCATCTGCTCTTTGTTTACCCCTTTGCCATTGCTGTGCTTACTCACTTTGGTGGTGAGTAAATTACTCATTTGTGGTGACTGCTGCTCTTTTTGAAATAGTACTTTTGTCTTCTGCTGGGAAGGAGGAACTCTTTTCTCCTTCTGTCTGCTGCACACACAGGTAGAGCAAGCTTTCACATGGACTTGCCTCCAGGCATTCTAAGGCTACAGCCTTGCTGGTCCGTGGACTTACATGCTGTGCAGTTTTGGGCTGCTCTCCCTTTCAATAGAATTTCTCAGAATATGCTTTAGGAAAAATCTAGAAAATAAAGAATTGTCAAGAACCCAACCCCTCTGCCTCTGGATTTCCATCATTAATGCAAGTACAAATAAGATTACACACCACAACACTCTGCTTATAAAACACACTGTGGACTGTGATGATCTCAACAATCAGAGACCTGACAACAAAGGACAATGGCCAGAAAAAATAACTCTAAACTGACATTTCCTGTGGTCTTAGGAAAGAGAGAGTAATACTTTATTACTAAATGACAAGTTAAATTAAAAACCCAAAGTTCACAAGACAGAGAAACAAAGAATAAACTAGAACAAAGCCCTACCATCTTGTCAACTTTCTTGTTTCTACATCTAGGAACTTTGAAGAAATCACAAACTGTCTCTTAGGTTACACGTAGGAGGCACACACCTAGAATGTACCTGCATGCTAGAAGAGCGCCACAGACAGGTTTGTGGTCCATCATAGGCAGAAGGCATTTAACAAGAACTCAGGCCGAGACAAGAATACCTCAATTCCTCAGGCAAAACCGGCTTTATTCATTAGTACAACTCTTCAAGTCTGAGGCAAGGAGCTCTGACTTCTTCTATTGTCCATGCTTTGCCATGACTAAATATTAACAGGAAAACAAGTCTACTGTGTGAGTGAGGGATGTTTACTTAGAGGCTTCCACCATAGCCTTCCATTCTAAACTCTTATTATGTTTCCTACTTCACAGTTCTTTGGCAGATGCAGGGATGGGACCCAGACTATGGGATGGTGCTAGCCACACTCAGAGCCAGGTCTTCCTTCTCAGCTACTGCCCCACATGCTGTCTCTGGGAATGTTCTCCCAGACCCCCAGCCAAGTGCTTTATTCAAGTCTTAGGCATCTCTCTGTCCAGTCACACTGACAACATGGACGGACCATCACAAAAGCCTACATACTTAATGACACTTTGAACAATTCTCTACATTCTATTTTTTTCTATCAGATGACCACTAAGCATAATTAATAAGATACATAAACATTTAAATGTAAAATACTTAAAAATCCATTTTCCTTTAGAATACAAGGCTTAATAACAAATAGTGTACTTAGGAGGTAGGGACAGGTGGATCTCTGTGAGTTTGAAGTCAGCCTGTTCTACATAGGAATTTTGTCCCAAGCAAATAAAGACTGTTCTACATTACACCACATACATTTACCAGCAAAAATAAAGGCAGTGGAACTTGTGGGCACAGGTAGGACACTAGAAAGGAGCTCTGTGCATTTCTGAGAACGTGGGAATGTCTTTCAGGAAGAAAACACACTGCTTCTTTTATGTGATCTTGGTCTCACACCAAGCTGGAGCGGGGCACAGCACACCACAATGAAAACACTGAATTAGGAGATGTGCTACCCCAGTACTACACAGCCACTTACAGGAAAGAAAACTCCATCTCCAGCATTTCAACAAATAACCTGACAAGCTCTACTCCCCTGCCTAAAATTATTGACTGACTAGTTCCCATCACCCCAGGGGAATCCGTGGTCTATATTTCTTTTAAAAACATTTATTATTTTTATGCATGTATATAGGTGTTTTGCCTGTACGCATGTCTGTGCACCATGTGTGTGCAGTGTCCACAGAGGCCAGAAGAGGGTATCAGATCTCTGTAATGAAGTTATAAATGGGAGTAAGCCTCTGGGTGCTGGGAATTGAATCTGGGTCGTCCTAAAGAGGAGCAAATGGTCTTAACCACTGACTCATTGCTTCAACCTATATTACTGTTCTAGCCCCTCTCCACATCCCCTTTGCCATGATACCATCCTGCTTTATAGTCATTTTCTCTGAATATGCTGTTTCCTGTCATAATTGTTTCTATATAACAATTTCTGCCTGTCCTGGGAATTTCTTCAACCTTTATCGACTTACATGCTATCTTAAATCTGCTTTCTAATTTGTTTATAGTCACAGCAGAAACACTGATTATGTTTGAGACAAATGAAAAGCAGTGGCAATAAGAATATAAAGTAACTTCTTCCATTGTTTGGATTGAATTACATTATATTTGAATTGGCAGCTATGAAATAATCATGAGGGAATCTTCATTGTTGACAAAGCTAGATACTAGAAAAGTAGAGTATTAGTCCCAGACTTGAAACTAAGGCTGGGTGCTAATCTCATCTTCTATGAAATGGATGCTTTAATTTGTCCTTATGAAGGAAAATAATAATATCTTCACGATGGAACAAGACAAGTTCAGTGGTAAGTATAATTTAACATTTTGTATATTTAAAACTCATCTTTTAGTTACAAAAATAAAATTTTACCTCTTGAAATGATTCACCAGGACTCCAACAAGTTCTCCAATTCGACTCTCGTGGGTTGGCTGTTTGCTGAAGAGGCAGACAATGAGGTCTTTGTTGTCTTTTGTATGGAACACTACAAGCTGGTCCTTCCCATTGGAGACACTCAGACCAGTCAACTGCAAAGAGATACAGAAATCTATTAGGACATCTCTCAGAAGAATGAATCAGATCAGGCTAGAGCAGTGATGCAGACAGTTTTTGCTTTTATCAAGTTCTATGAAATAAGTAGATTTAAGAAAACAATAAAGATAAGAAATGAATTTGACTGGAAATCAAGGAAACAAAAAGACAATTCTTCCAGGAAATGAATAAAATCAACAAGCTTCTAGCATACACATGTAATAGAACTATATTTTGTTTCTATTGACTGTTACCTATTTATAAAAATCATCTGAAAGGCTTTCATAAGGCAAATGACATTGTCAATAGGACAAAATGGCATACTATAGAATGGAAAAGATCTTCATCAACCTCATATCTGACAGAGGGCTGATTTCCAAAATATATGAAGAACTCAAGAAACTAGATATCAACAAATCAAATAATTTAATTAAAGAATGAAGTACAGATCTAAACAGAATTTGAACAGAAGAATCTCAAATGGCCAGGAAACACTTAAGGAGAAGTTCAACATTCTTAGTCATCAGGGAAATGAAAATCAAAATAACTCTGAGGTTCCATCTTACACCTGTCAGAATGGCTAAGATGAAAAACCAAAATTGATAGCTCATGCCAGAGAGGATGTGGAGCAAGGGGAATGCTCCTCCACTGCTGATAGGAGTGAAAATTTGTACAGCCATTTTGGAAGTTAGTGTGGCAGTTTCTCAAAAAACTGGGAATCAATCTACCACAAGACCCATCTATACCACTCTTGGGCATATACCCCAAAGGATTCTCAATCATACCACAAGGACACTTGGCCAACTATGTTCAAAGTAGCTTTATTTGTAATAGCCAGAATCTGGAAACAACCTAAATGTCTCTCAACCAAAGAATGGATAAAGAAAATGTGGTACATTATACAATGGCGGTTACTTGGCTGTTACAATTACTTGGCTGTTAAGTATAAGGACACCAAGAAATTTGAAGGAAAATGGATAGAAGTAGAAGAAATCATCCTGAGTAAGGTAACCCAGACCCAGAAATATAAACATTGTATGCATTCATTCATAAGTGGATATTAGCTGTAAAGTAAAGGATAACCATACTATAATCCACAGACTAAGAGAGGTTAGGTAACATGGAGGGCCCAAGGGGGAACACATGGATGTCCCTGGGAAGTGGAAATAGAGGAGATCTCTTGGGTGGACTGGGGACAGGTGGGAATGGGAACTTGAGGGATCAAGCTGGGAGGGAGTAGAGAAAGTATTGAAGGAGACTACTAAAAAGCAGAGACATTTTGGGGGGTCAGGTAACAACCTGGAGCAAGGAAATCTCCCAGGAATCTACAAGGATGACCTCAGATAAGACTCCTAGCAATAGTGGATACATAGCCTGAACCAGCCATCTTCTGTGTCCAGATTGGTGTCTAGCCCAATTGCCATAAAAAAGACCTCATCTAGCAACTGATGGAGACAGGTGCAGGCTCATGACTAAACATTAGGAGGGATTCAGGGAATCCTGCTAAAGATGGGGAGAAAGGATTGTAGGTCAAGAACACCACAAGAAAACTCCAGAATCAACTCATCTGGGCTCATAGGGCTCACAGAGACTGAACTAAGGAGCCTGCATGGAACTGACCTAGGCATTCTGCATATATGTTTACAGCTGTATAGCCTGATCCCCTGTGAGACTCCTAACGGAGAATAGGGGCTATCTCCAACTTTTACTGGCTTTTGGGACCCTACTTTCTATACTGAGTCACCTCGTTCAGCCTAAATACATGGGGAGGTGCTTAGTCTTACGGCAATTTGATATGCCATGCTTCGTTGATACTCATAGGAGACCTGTCCTTTCCTAAACAGAAACAGAGGAGGAGGGGACTGTGGGGTGGGAATACAGGGGGGGGAGTGAAGGGCAGAGGGATTGGGAGAAGAGGAGGGGGGAAAAACTGTAGCCAGAATATAAAACAAACAAATTTATATAAAAAGAGACAAAAATGAAGAGACATTATTACCAGAACCAGGAATTCAAGGGGGGCTATCACCACAGACCACAAAGACATCACATTTAAAAAGGAATTATCTGAACAATTCTAAGTGTACTAGCATATTCAGCAACTTAAACCAGACAGTTCCTTGAAAGCACAAACTACCCAAACACCCCCAACACCCCCCAAACAGCCTGACTGATCTGTATCTATTGAAGAAATTAAATCTCCAAAATTTCAAGAGAATTTCCAGGCCCAGATAATTTAGTCAGCGAATTATGCTACATATCTAAAAAAAAAAAAAAAAATACCATCAATTCTCTATATTTCTTTTAGAAAATAGTAGGGAACATAACTAACTCATTTTGAGAATCATCATTCCAATACCAAAAATATTGCATAAGAAAATAATAAACTGATATCCTTCATAAACTTGGATTAAAAAACCATTGGCAAATTGAATCCAGTAACATATCAAAAATATGCAATGAAACAAAAACACAACAAAAAACTAACAAACAAAATGCCTGGCCTTAAAAAGACATTTTCAAAACTAGAATCTTTAGATTTTACTTAGAAATACTTAGAAATTTAATAAAGCATGTGTGTAGGACCTATATATTGAAAACTATTAAATATTGATAAAGTAAAATTACAATAAAGATGAAAAAAAGACACTAAACAAAGGAAATAAATGCAATTAGATACTAGGAAATTCAATACTGTTTTGATATTTTCTAATTTTCTACAAATTGATCTATAGATGTAATACAATTCCAGACAAAATGTTTTGGCTAAATGTTAAAAAGCTGGTTCTGAAGCATCCATGGGAAGTCAAGGGAACTTGAACAGCCAAAGAAATTTTGAAAAATAAAATCAAGGTTGGAAGATTCACATCACTGATTTTAATAATATCTATAAAGCTGAAGTCATCAGGACAATGTAATATGCAAAGAAATGAAAACTAAGATCAGAAATACAGCCACACAACTGTGACCAATGCTGTCCACAAAGGTGCAAAGGTGACTCAGCAGAGAACAGACAGCTTGGGAGAGCTGGGCATCTACATTCCCACAGAAACAAATATTTATTCAAATCACATTCCTTACAATGCAATTCAAATTGGACCATAGGTCTAAACATAAAATGTTAACTATAAAACTTCTAGAAGAAAACTAATAATTGAAAATTACTTCACCAAAGAAGGCATACAAATAGCAAATGAACATGAAAAGATATTCATCATCCTTAGCAATTTAGGAGATGGCAAATAAAAAAAAATGAGATACTATCGCAAACCTGCCTGAATGACTAAGAACAAATTAAATGAACCAGAACATAGACACATGTGTTTATGAGTGCATGTACACACACACACACACACACACACACACACACACAAACCTCAATTCTTTGTTAACACAAGAATTATACATGATTGCTTACAGCAGCTCTACAATGACCCCAAATGAATGCAATCAAAAGCCTATCAATAGATGAAGAGATAAACAAACCAAGAGACATCTATGAGCAATACTGAGCAATGAGGAGGAACAAACTGAGGATGCAGATTATCCTACAACAAGCATGAACATTAAAGGTGTTATGCTGAGTGAAAGCACTCAGTCTCCAAAGGTGATACATGCATGACTCCAAGTATGAGTTTTCTAATATGATGGAGCCATGTTGTGTCCTGACCAGGGAGTAGTGCTTACTATAATATCTAAACACCCATAGACCTGTATGCCAGTCTCACACATGAAAGCCAATGTTATTATATGCAAATTAAAAATTATGGCTCCCTAGCTGTTTGGGTCCCAAGGCAGCCTACTTTGGACAACAAAGCAGGCACTAGAGTGATCTCTCATCTTAGGCCTTTGTTCTCCCATTGCAGGCAATACTGACGTGCTACCTCCTAACTGCACCTGGGGCCATGAGTAAGCAAGCAACCGGTGGGAACCAGGCAGCTGCAGGTCAGGGCACATGCTGGCACCTGGGCTGGATCTAGCAAAGACAGAAACCTCATTCTCAGGGCAGTCAATACAATACTCTGGAGAATATCCAAGCACAGGAGAAAACTCCTCAGTTGTAGACCTGGAAGGTCAGGGAGAGCCATACATTTTACAAATGAGCAAAGTAGGAATCAGGCTATAAATTGACTCACTCATTTTTTTCTATATCATATCCAGTTTAATTTCCTTTTTGTTTTTCTAGTGCTGGGGATCCTGTTCATAGCCTTGAGCATGCAACCAAGTACTTTACCTGTTATCCACAACCCCCAGCTTTATCATGATGCTTTTTCAAATTACGTTCACACATAAATGAACAGAAGATTCTTAAGTCAGTATTCCTATGGAAATATTTTCAGGGGAACTGAGTTCTCAGGAGGACTTTATTTACTTATTTGTTGTGTGTGTGTGTGTGTGTGTGTGTGTGTGTGTGTACCCGCAGGCACATGTGTGGAGGTCTGAGGACAACTGGTAAGAGCTGGCTCTTTCCTTCCACCAGGCGCATCCCAGGGGTGGGACTCAGACTTTTCCACTGAGCCATTCCACCGCCCCCTGGCTGTGGTGCAGTCTAACCAAAGTCAGGTCAGTGTTTAATGGAGAACATGGAAAAGTTAAATGATTGGAAATCATTCACTAACCTCTGTACATATGGCTGTCTGAGGCTAGTGGTAAGACAATACAGCAATTTCCCTGCCACTTAGACATATTACATCCAGATGATTTTTTATATGATTAAATTAAAAATATCATTTTCATTTGAAAAAACATTTTATGCCTTATGATGCTTCACTGTCATTTGATTACTTTATTTGTGAAATCCAAAATTGAATTTATGCAGCACTTCACAGGAAAGCTTGATTAAAGTCTAATAAAATGAGAATCAGAGTAGCAGTTAACTGCCAGGGCTTCCCAGGAGTGTTAGCTGCTGGGGGCTGGGGAGAGCAGCTGGAGGCATCATGATGCTATGACCCCCCCCACTCGTGCACACAGAGGTCCATGTCCCAGAAAAGAAGTACAAGCTCTGAAGAAAGGGCAAGTAGCACTTAGCTTGCTCTACCATATGAGGACACATTAGGTCTCCCTGCCTGGTAGCAGACAAACAACACTGAGAAAGAATCCTTCTGTTCTGGGAGGACTGTGGGGCTGAGGGAGACTCACTTCAGTCATGTGATCTCACACACACATCCTGGGGGCTCAGCCTCCTTTTCCACCATCTTTGCCCATGGCATGGAACTCTTTTTGATCCTTCTGCCCCAGAGCCTTTCAAGTGCTGGGGTTACAAGCACTGTCAGGCTTAGATGACAAGTCTTACATTATTTAGGATGCTATTACACAGAAAAATGTGGAAGCCATCCTGATTATTTTATTTCACTCTGGTAACAAGACTTGAAGCATAAATGTTTCATTTCTCCCACTCCCACAGTTTTATGTGAGGACCACCCCTCCCCTCAATGATCAGAAGTGAATACCATGAGTACAGATGGGAAAATTTAAAATAATCAACAAGCTGAATTCACAAATGAAAGAATGGCTTGTGCTAGGAAAAAAAACATTAGCAAAACTCAGTTGATTAGAAGGCCACACTTTCCTGCTATCTGTATGGTCCATGCTTGTCTAACTAGGTCAGACTTGATGGCTTCCAGTTCTTTAAGGCAAGCATACAATTCTGAATATACATTATTTTTATTTTACAACACCTCATGCATATAAACAATACCCCTTTCTACAGTGAGTGGCAAGGACTCACATGTATTTATTACTATTCCATCATTCTTATTGGTTATAGCTTTTTTTAACTACTTGGTAATATGTGGCAGTAAAGTGCTATAGACAGAGGAGAATTTTTCTCCTTGGAATTAAAGTATGAAAGGCCTCAGATCTGGCTGATTGCAGATAACTCTACCTGGATCCTTTAATATAATTAAAACCAAAAGCTCTCTGTGTGTGTGTGTGTGTGTGTGTGTGTGTGTGTGTGTGTGTGTGTGTGTGTGTGTAGTGTGTGTGTGTACATGCATGCACACATACACATAGGTGCTGGGAGGTCAGAAGAAAATCTCCTGAAACATGATTGGTTGTGAGCTGCCTAATGTGGGTGTTGAGAATAGAACTTGGGTCCCCTGGAAGAGCAGAATGCACTTTTAACCTTTGAGCCATCTCTCTAGTTTGTAATGTGATTTTTAATTTTTTAATTGACAGACACATGCAACCTATATCTTATTTTTATAAATAGCAGGTAAAAGAAATTATTAACTGGAAATTAAAACATATAACTCTCCTATACAACTTAAACTATCAATTCAACAGGGTTTTTTTTTTTAAATTAAGGTATAGGGGCTGGATCTCATGCGCGACCCTGCCTGCAAGGAAGGCACGAGACCCAGGCTTCTTCCTTCTATGGTTTATTCGGGCATTTTACAGAAGTTTCTCTTTTCCTACTAATATTACCCCCACTACTGCTACTGCTGCAGCTACTACTACTACTCACTCACACACACACTCTCTCTCACTCACTCACTCACTCACTCTCTCACTCTCTC